>CAUYTI010041246.1:0-22746 GCA_963575145.1 Galago senegalensis
TGCCTGTGGTCCCAGCTACTTGGGAGGCTGAGGCAGGAGACTCACTTGAGCCCAGGAGTTGGAGGTTGCTGTGAGCTGTGATGCCACAGCACTCTACCCGGGGGGACAGCTTGAGGCTGTCTCCAAAAAAAAAAAAAGAAGAAGAAAGATTTAAATTATAGGATGCTGAAGGTTCTAAATTCCGCAGCTCTAAAAGATCAAGATAAGAATGGAAGTTCCCAATCCTTCAATTCCCTGGTCAGGTTCTTTCCCCACAGGTGCCTGGTCCTCTGGTTCGTGAATGCCTCCAAATTTGAAGATAAAGTTTCCTGGAGGCCTCTCTTGTAACTTTTGGATCTCCAACATTCTGCTCCCGGCTCCTAATCTCAAGCTCTGCCACATTCTCTGGAGGACTGAGGTGCAATGCAGACCCTCTGTTGTTGGGTGGTCACCACCTAAAGCCTGCCTTCTTACAGACGAATCTTTTCTTTTCTTTTTTTGAGATAGTCTCACTCTGTCACTCTAATTAGAGAGTACCACAGTGTCATAGCTCACAGCAACATCAAACTCTTGGGCTCAAGCGAGCCTCTTGCCTCAGCTTCCTAAGTAGTTTGGGACTACAGGTGCCCCCCCCCAAATACCCAGCTGTTTTTAGAGATGGGGTGTCAGTCTTGCTCAGGCTGGTCTCAAAATCCGGAGTTCAAGCAATTCACCTGCCTCAGCCCCCCGAGTGCTAGGATTACACTCTACATGAGCCACCGTGCCCGGCCTATTACAGGCGAATCTTGAAGAAGCTCACAGAGAACTCAGCTACTGCCGAGGGGGGCCCAGCCAAGAAGGGGCAGTTTGGACAAACCCCTGAGGGATATTCAACTGCTCTGGGCCCTCCCGATGCTGTCAGTAGGAGGGAACAATAGCATGGCCTGAACTGGAGATTTCTGTTTGATCTCCGGCTGCCCCATTCCAGGTGAGCTACACACACTCCCTCTCATCCTGGCCCCATCCCACCTACACTTTACCCCTGCCTTGCATGTCATCCCACATTGTGCCACTTGAGGGAGCCACTCAACCGAAAACAGGGAAGCAGCTGGGACTGTAATTTAGCGCATTTCTGAAATAGGGAGGACTTAACGCTCTTCTCTCCCAGCAGGCCTGCCGGAGGGTGGAGGAGGAGGGTGAAGGGCTTTGGAGGCAGGGGAGAGATTGTCTCCCGTCTCAGGTCAAAGGACCTCCGGCCGTTGCAATAGTGGTTTCACTGGCGCTTGCAGCAGTGCAGAGCGTCACACCGGGAGGTCCCTGGCCCAGGCCCTTCCTTGCACTGAGGCAAAATCTGACTCGGGAGAGAATCTGAGCCCAACATCCCACACGAGTCACCGTGATTTGACTTCTTGCCCCAGGTGACTTGTGGATTACTACATTTCCCATCCTATGTTGTCCTTCTAACTTCTTTTTTTTTTTTTTCTTTTTTTAAAATTTTTTAATTGAATGTTAACTCTGTACATTAATGCTCTTCTGGGGTACAGTATGGGGTTTTCACATGCATTCTGAAATACTTCCATCAAACTGGTCATCACAGCCTTCATGTCATTTTCTCAGTTATTGCTTTAAAACGTTCACATTCTACTCTTACCTTAAGTCAATTTAAAAAGTCTTATTAATAAGAACTGTGAGAACCATCTTTATGCCACGTGCAATGGCAGCAAACACAGAGCACTCCAGTTATAGGTATGGAAGCCATGGGTGGTTCCACAGCGCAGAGAGGCTGGGTCAGGTGGTACACCTGGAGGCAGGAGACCTGGTTTTGGTTTTGTTCATTCATTTATCCACTAACCAAGCATCTACTACGCTGGTGCTGTGCTCAGTGCTGTGACTCCAGACACGGCTCTGTCCTTGCACTTCCTGCATAATAGGGGTAGAGGTGGAGAGAGGAATGTAATCCGAAAGTGCCAGGAGTTTCTAAAAGCACCGTAATGAGAAGGGGTTCAGGTCACAAAGGCAGACCAGTAGATCTGTGTGAGCAGAAGGAGGAGACAGCCCTGGGAAGAGCCTCAAACAGGACAAGATGTGGAGCTGAGTCTTGAGAGATCAATAGGTACTTTCTAGGCCAACAGGGAAGCAATGGGCATCTTAGGCAGAAGAGTCAGTGTGTCAGGGAGTAAAAACACAGAAGCAAGAAATAACATGACCTATTTGGGCCACTGCCTGAAGCTGTGTGTGGCTGCACTAAAGGAAGCTAGGAATAGGGAAGAGGTTTTCCAAGAGATGAGGCTTGGAGACAGAGAGGACCCAGATCTTGGCTGGTGCCTCTCAACTCTGACTCAACTGGGGGAGCTTTTATAAAATTATGTCAATACCTGCATCCCATGCAGTGATGCAAATGTTGAATGACTGGGCCTGTGGGGGTGTGTGTGGGGAAGATGATTTATAGCATCTGCCAATTTTCCTGGTGTAAATACTCCCACCATGGCCAATTTCAAGCTACCAAGGAGATGTAGCTGAAGGCAGAGTTGGAAGGAGATGCATAGTAGTAGCACACCATTACATAATATCTCCACCACGCAGATACAACTGATGTAGGTAACCTTAACAGCATGGCTAATGATAAAAGGAAGTAAAACAATTAGAAAGTGATGACTTTTGTTATTTATTACTTTTGTCTTGATGCAATTTAATTGTAAGTTTATATAATTTAATTTTTAACAATAGTCGTATTTAGTAACCGATTCTTAAAATTTCTGAGTCAGCAGAGCTAGCTCCAGCCATAGCATACCACCTAGCCCACCCCAGACTGAGTGTAGGACATTGGTAAGGGGTGAGAACTGCTGATTTGCAACCCGTGTTAGAGAGTTTGATGGTTATCCAAGGGGCAGTTGTTTAGAAAACTAACTCTAGCCGCAGAGTGACAGCTAGATTAAAACTGGAAGAAGGCAGGGAGACTAATCAAGAGATGGTTGTAGTTTTCCAGGCAAAAGATGGCAGGGATTTACCTAAATCTACAGAGAAAGGGACAGGGTGCAGGAAGCCCGCAGTGAGCCCCAGCTGCCCTGTGGTGTGGGGGTGCCACAAGAAGAAGGGGAGGGGCTCTGACAAGAGATTGTTGATGGGGACTAAGAAAGTGAAGGAAGTTACACTCTGATCACCTCTTCCCCTCCTCCCCCCATCTGAAATAGACAACGAGGCTCCCTTGCTGAGAGAGAGAGACACAGGCTAGAAGACTCCTGTCCTGCCACATGGGACCTAGCTGTGTGCACCTTGGCAGTCCAGTCCCCCCATTTATAAAATGAGTTAGAGCAGATCTCTCTAAAGTCTTTTCCAGCCTGGAGACTGATTCTATCACACTGGCATTTGCTCATGTTTTCACTTTCTTAACTTCCTCTATGACTCAAATTACAACTTGTTATGAGTAGAAATACTCATTTGCTCTGGGAATCCAGACTGCGTCTTTGTAAGTCTTCAGCTCCTTGGAAGTGACTTCCACCCTTGGGGAACGAGCATTTGCTTGTTTCTTTCTCTGCCTCCCTCTCCCCACCTCTGAAGCCAACCATTCCCAGTCCTTTTCCAGATGCTGTCACACAGATTCTATGAAAGCCAAATGTGACACAGACACACCTCGGGATACCACTCTTGCAGTAAATTCTAGAAGGTTAAAAAGTAGAACGATTTACTAGACTGAAAAGTGGGCTTTGTTCAGATTGTAAAAGAATTTCTCCAAAGGCCTCTGAAATGCTTTGCAAGGGGCTTCTGTGTCCCCACAGAGCCCCTCATTGGCACTACACAATGCCAGGGTGTGGACTGAATCTGCGAGGGGCTACAGACCCAGGTTTCAGGTTGCTTATGTGCCTATTCCACCTTAGCCTCCCTTACTGCTCAGAGAAGGAAAAGTGCAAGAAAAGCAAAACAGAGCATGTACACGGAAGGAGAGAGGGAGCCTGGGGCTGAGAAGGAGCTCGGCATGGTCAGGAGAAGCATCAGCTCTTGCTAGAAAGAAAGGAGCCCACAGCAGGGTGCTAGGAGCTGCCTCCAATGGTGACCGCTTTTGCTAACACCCTTTATGGATTCTACGCTCAGATCAACCACTGAATGACAACTTGGAGAGTTCAGTACAACACAGTAAGGTGATTAGGGCTAGAAAGAACAAATTGTATAGAAAAGGTAAGAGATGAACAATGTGGCATGGAGGGAAGGCACATGACCATCTTCAGGAGAATGATGAACTCTTACAGAAAGACAGTGCCCAGTGCTTCCCTGGGGATAGAAACCAGTGTAGGCTGGTCTTCCAGAGGGCTCAAGTGGGAAAGGCCCCAGGCCTCAGCGCTCCTGCTGTCCTGCACACCTAAGTGGTGAGGGGAGGTTGGAATGTCCATCCGAGTAGATGAGAAGCTAGTCTAGGAAATGTCCAGACAGAAACCAGCAGCTTAGAGACAGAATATAAATAAAGCTAAAAAGCAACTGACAGTAACTCTCAAGCCAAAGCTATCTAACCTGTGGGCTGTAACTTTCCCTCATTAAAACCTCGCATAGCATGCTTTGATCTGTAGTTTAGTGCCCCACTGTCCTTTACTCTGAAGCTCTCTTCCTTAAACGAAAGACTGCCTGTTTAATGGAAACATGAGACTGATACCGTCTCATATTTTACTTCATATATGCACATCCCAAAATCCCAATAAAAAGGCCTCGAGCATCTGACTCAAGGCCACACCTATCTGCCTCGCTAGAGGTGGATATGGTTCGTCTCTCCAGGCCACAAGAAAGAAACTGTGTGTGTGTGCATTTATTGTGCCTTTCCTCCCTTTGTCTGCCGGACCCCAGGCAGTTGGGTAAAGTCCCTGCTTGGAGAACTCCCAGTCCACTGTGCTGTGGCTCCATTCTGGGTCACAATAATTCCCCATCAAGGGACAAGCAGATGGTCACAGACAAGAAAACTTGGGCTGGGTAGAAAGAAGTACTTTTGGTGGTGCTTCTACTAACTTGTATGATTGGCAGTGGCAATAGAATTAGCTTGCCTGGAGGATTTTAAAACTCTGAGCGGTCCTTAACAGTCCTCTGAGGTTCATATCAGGTGCTCTAGGTAGGGGTGGCAAACATACTCTTAAAGACCTTGCACCAGAAGGATCTGTGATTTCCCGGCTCCTTAGCACCCTGGCAGAAAGGGAAGCCAGGGGATGACATTCCAATCAACCAGGCTGGCTGCTCATGGATGGCTCTTCACAAGTGAATAAAGGAGGAACTGAAAACTAACAGATGAATTCAGGACTGGGCCCTGCCTTTTCTTCTGCCCTTGGGCCCACTCTGCAGTGGGCTGTCTTGTACTGGTTTCCCACTGGGGCAAAGGGTACTGCACTGTATTTTTGGTTTCCTCTGTTTGACGTGGTTTGAGTGTCTGGCTCTCCCTAGGAAGGCATGGGAAAGAGGCTCTTTTCCTCGGCTTGGCTCTGAGACAAAATCCTTTCTTAGGAAGATTATTATTATTCACATTATCATTATAGATGAGGCAGTAAGAATTCCCAATTTATTCTGCTGTCTCATTGGTCCCCCACCCTCTGTCTGGGAATTTAGGCCTTCTATGTATGACCACACGGGTTTGTTCTAGTGTCAAAGATGACCCCTCACTCAATTGGATGTGAAGACACTTACTTAGAAACCAAAGAGAAAGGGCGCATTCCTGTTACCCAAAGAACTGCAGCCAGGCTGACCATCTTCCACTGTCCAGGAGCAAGTCTGATTATTTCAGTGACAGTAAGACCAGGTGGAAGGGGAATTCCAGGCCCCTGAATTAAGTGTTGCCACAAGATTCCTGCTTGCTTGCACCCTTGTCCCACTCACTTTTCCTAGTCTTCCAGATGCTGCAGGGACTGCAAACATGTGACCAGAGTAATAGCCACAGGTGTTTGGTGCTTACGACAAGCCAAGCATGCTATACAGCACTGCACCTCCTATTACGGATGAGAAGGTTGATTAAACCATTTGTCTGGGTCACACAGTTTGCCAGAGATAGTCCTGGGACTTGAACCCAGTTCTAGCTCACTCCAGAGCTCATGGTCCTAACCATTCTGGTATCCTGCCCATTTCACCCAGGCTGCTCCCCAGCTCGGATCCTAGTGATTAACAGCAAAGGTCCCCTCCCTCCATGGGACTTTAGTGAACAGCTAATAGGGGGCTAAATAAACCTATCTCAAGATTTTTGAGGAGCTCTATTATAGGTCAGTCAGTTCCATACTGATATAAGTTCTTTTCAAGTCCTCATGGGTTATTTTCCTGTTTCATCAGGAGGTAAAAGGCTGCTCAGGGCACTGAACATTCTGGGATCTGCCAGGTCAGGTTATGTGACTGGTTTCAAGTCTCGGCACACACAAGGTTGGATCCTGCATCCCTCCAAGTTTTGTCTCCCATGCCCTTGGCCCTCAAATAAGGCAGAGTTCCACCTGTACTATGACTCAGACGTGAGCAGCCCAGGATTGAAAGATGAGGTATTGATTTAGAGAAGGGGGCTCACAAACTTTTTGTATTTTGGATGCCTTTGGTAGTTCTGGTGATGCCTGGGAATCTCTTCTCAGAATAATATGCTTAAATGGAAAGAAAGGAATCCAGGTAAAACCAATTATGTTGCAATACATGTATAGTTACCAAAAATGTTTAAAAGATAAATTTCTAATATAAAAATATACATTTTTTTGTTAATGTATTAAATAACAAAAAGTGAGTACAGTACCAAAATTTTGAGGCCAAACAACGCTTTGGAGATATCTGCAACCATCCTCATGTGATATGAAAATATCCCTGGTTTCTCGTGTGGGCAAAGTCACAGAAAGTGCTAGTACTGCTGTGCTTCATTGCCCACGTTTGAGAAATAACAACGTGATAAATTTCAGTTAGCAGTCCGTGAAAATAAAAATCCAATTTTTTCCCCATCTAAGTTCACGGACCTTTTGGAATTCCATCTTTAGGCCTCTGAGACTCCAGGTTAAAAACTTGTGATTAAAGCAAGGGAACATTTGGAAAAAGAAAAGAAACACAGGGGACCCTGCCTGCACGCAGCTGGAGGCAGCACTGACATTGAGAGAGGGCCCTCTGATTCCTGGTCAGCCCCTGGAATCAGTCCCCCAGAATTCTCCCAGATGCTCCAATTCTCAAATAGATTGTTCCTATTTTCCTCCCTGGACACCACACAGTATTCTGGGAGATTTTCTCAAGCGTTCCCTGTGTTAAACTCATTATTACTAATTTACTAGTAAAATTCCAAATGAGAAGTGGTGCTGATGGCGCTGCAGATCATCTGTCAGACTGGAAGTACAGGACATGAACCCTAGAGAGGCTGAGGGGGTGAGAAAGAGCCGGCTTGGGGAGACTGGCTTAGTTCTTTATTATAAGGAAGCCACCAAAGCTGCCCAGCAGTGGAGAAGGTCTTCAGGGTTAGCCCCAGAAGTGATACGATGTGCGGAGTTGGACGAGGGGGTTACAGGGAGGATAATCTGGAGGAGGGGAAGCCAAGCTTCCCAGAGCTGCTGCAGATCAGAGCCACACTGTTTGTGGAATATTCCTGGGAGGCAAGTGGTCAATCCCTTTAAGCAGCTAATCCGTGGGGTATTTCTGACACGAGTGTCCATCATCCGTCTCGACAATCCTAATGCTGAGTTGGACTGAGCTGACAAAACGTATTAGGTTTGGCAGCTATAAAATCATCAACTGGAAGTGCAAGATGGGTCCTCAGGGAGCATCTCATTCAGCGGCCCTTAACCTTTGGCTCAGGGACCTCTGAAAATCACTGACGAGCAACTTTTAGCTCCCAAGAAATTCCTCAAGCTCATTCACATTTTGCATATAATTTTAGGAACTTCAGGGACCTTTGAAGCCTCCACAGGTTAAAATTTTCTATCTAACTGCCCTTTCTCCATTCATAGACAACAAAACTGAGGCCAGAGGAGTGAGAGACTTTCCCACAACCACAGGCACCCAAGTTCAGGGTCCCTGCTGCACAGGTCACAGCAGGCCCAGGAAGGCACACAGCCAAGGACTCGAACCTGGCAAGGGTCCAAGTCACTGGAAATGGCTTCTCTTCTTCACATACCTTAGTCCCTCTTCCCACCCCACACTCTGCCACAGGCCTGGCTCAGATGGCTGCACCGTCTGTAGGTTATCCTTGGGGACATGCCTCTATCCTAGAACACCATCCATCCTACTTGCTGTAATGAGGACACTGCCCCTCCTTGCTCAGCCTGGGCTCCCAAAGAGGCTGGTCCTGTTATTTAAGACTTTATCTCTATACAAATATTAAATGCAGAGAGTACAGGCATGGGAATGTTAATTAGCATTATTATATCTTTAATTCTAGTGCTGCTCACTGACGGCGCCCTTTTGTGCCGACCGACCGGCAGCCCAGAACAAACCTGTGTGATACCTACTTGGACGAATCCCTCTGCAGCAAGGGCGTTTCTTATGCAGAAAAGGGAAGAGCATCTTTCCTTGGGGCTAAAAAGCCTGGCAGGTAAGGCTTCTGCACAACAGAGCTCCTTAGTGTGGCAGCCCCTGGGCACTCAGTTCACAGCTAAAATGACCAGACCCTCACTAGACGAGGACAATCTGCGGGAAGCTGCCCCACATGGCTCGTACATTGTTCTCCAGAGATGAAAGGGGGCTGGGTAAACATGGAATTTAACCATTTTATTAAGGGCCTGTCTTATTAGAAAAGGTCAATACAAGGGTCCCAGAGGGCGAGTATAACCAGGTAGAGAACACCTAGAGAATGCCCACCACTACTGCTGCCACCAACATATAGAGACCTAATGCTTCCGACGCCCTCTCGCTGCTGTTCTGATCTTTTGAAGCCTATATTTGAATCATGAGAGCATTGTTCAGGAACTACATTTTTGTTCCCCAAATTGTAAGCGTCGTGCCTATAAAGAAACAGCAGCTTCTTGTGTTCAGGCTTACAAATCCAAGTCCCCAAAGGAATGTGCAAGTTCCAAATTCTGTTTTCACACGGTAGGGTTAGACTACACAGACACGACAAAGCAATTTATGTAGTGGCAGCATCTGTCTCCCAGAGTACACCATCTACCTCCAGTAACTTGGATGCGGAGAAGATCATTACAAGGGAAGCTCAGCCACTGGGCAGAGTGTTTAACACCTGCTTAAACTACCCTGTCACATGGGACGGGTGGGAACCAGGGGACCAATGCCCAGGGCGAGCATGCCATTATGGAGGGAGGGTGTTCCGTGTCACTGTGGACCATTCTGAGTGGAAGCTACAGGGTGTGAACTCCAATATGGTGAGGGGGTGAGAAGGAAGCCAGCTTGGGAGACTGTCGTCATGGGTGCACCACTGGACGTTGGGCCCATTGTACCTCTCAGGCTTTGCTTCCTCACTAGTAACATGAAGCATGGACAGACCACCTCTAGACCCAGGTGACCTCATGCTCCTTGTGAGGCAGGCCAAGGACAAGCCATACCGGTTGGGAACATCAAGAGCCTTCTACTTCCTTCTTTTTAAAAATTTATTTATTTATTTATTTATTTTTTAGAATTTTTTTTTTTTGGCCAGGGCTGGGTTTGAACCCGCCACCTCTGGTATTCGGGGCTGGCACCCTACTCCTTTGAGCCACAGGCACCACCCCCTTCTACTTCTTTCACACTTTTAACAACATGGCTTCTTCCTCGCCCCTGGCCCTGGGGTGAGTAAAATTCTCAAGGTTAAAAGCTTTTTCCACTTATGCTAAAATGTGGAAGAGAAAACCGATAAAGGGATGTGAACGTTACTTAAGATTTCTCGAAAAGGCTGAAGGAGCTAAATAAAGGGTTCATGATTATTAGCCCGGGACAGCCTATCATCACTGTTACACGACAAATTGTATTGCATGTCAGAGCACGTGGAAGACGCACGATAATTTATCAGTCAGGGCCCAGAAAATTGTACAGTACGGGTGGCTCTGCAGCCCCGCACATCCCTGCCACGCCGGCCCTCCCTCGGCTCTGTCAGAGGGACACTGCCAAGAGAGGCCTCTGATTTAGGCCTGGGTTAAAAAAAGCACTTTACAAAAACCCAAAATGAATTGGAATATTTCTGTGACATTTATAAGTAAACAACCAAAGCAGAAAACAGTATTTTTCTCGCTGTTCTCTTTGCCTCCTGGGGTTTCTCACCATTCTCTAGGTAGTTTCCTAAATATAACCACAAACAAGAAAACTAGATTTGCGTAGTAAACATGGAATTGACCAGGAAGACAAATGAAACTGACTGGGGTGACCTGTGACTTAAGAAAAAAGAAAAGAAAAGAAAAAAACCAACCAAGAAGCAAACACAGACAGGGTGATGTAGATTTAGCAGCATGCAAGGTGGTGGTGGGGAAGCATTCTGCTCCAATATTTCATCCCTGACACTGCTTAGAACTGCCAGGGCATAATGCTAGTAAAAAGACCAACTTTTTGTCGGCTTTATGATTGTGTTTAAATTCTTCCTAGACGACATACCTGCTATTGCCCATACAGGGTGGACGGCTCCCCTGGGCCTGTCCTTCATTAAGCTCCATATATACTGGTTGACACAAACGTGCTTCAGTCTGATAATCTGAAGGATCAAGAGTAATGAAGGCAGGTGGTTTTGCGGGCTGCATAGGCCAGCCCTTTGGTGTTCTGAGGGAACCATGATTGTAAAAGACCCTAGGTTAGAACAGTCTGGAGAGATGGCTGAGGCTGCCCACTGATGAGGCCACCCAAACCAGTGCACATGGGGGGTCTGTGCATCTCGTAGGACACTCTGAATCCTCCTAGAAGGCATTTTTATTTTCCCAATTTGGGTTTCTAAGGCTGTTTATCCCTCTAGAATCCACTCACAAGACCCAGTGGCTTCACTCATACTCAAGTAGTTCCTCAGTTGTGATGATGAATTCCATTCTTTCTAGCTTTTATCATCATTATTGCTGGAAAAGACTAAAGTCCAAAGAAGGGTGAATGATTTCAGTGAGCCCCTGGGATAACAGAAGTCATGGCTCAGCTCTGCGGGGGACAACACTCTTCACCCCACCCTTGTCTAGGCTTGAGATCTCTGGATTGCTTGACAAGTCCCATTCACTCAGCTTCTCTGCCCAAGGGCTCACTTGGAGACCTTGGGACTTCTTTACCATATTTTCCCATTAGGAGAGACAGTGAAATTCTCTAGTGGGACAGAGGGAGGCCTCGGCCCTGTTCTACAGAACGGCGTGGAGTAAAGAAAAGAGCTCCAGGAGCTGGACAGACTTGACCTTGTATCCCTTCTCTTTTTTACAACTGTGTGGCCATGGGGTGGCTGTGCAATGCTGTGCACCTCACTTTACTCAGCTGCAAAATGGGATGCTGCGCCCCCCCTTTTCAGTGGGTGGTGTGGACTGCATGAGATAAAGAGGATAATACATGCTTAATGCACAGTATCTGTGGCTGTGGTGAAGGAACGGGCTGGGTATTTTTCAGTATTTTCTGCTGTCTCACCATAATCAAAATGGCAGTGTGAGTGATGCTGACAGCACATGAAATAAACGTGAAAATCTTCTGCACTAGGGGCCAACCACACATGATGGTGGCCTGCAGAACACGAGCAGGGGACATCCTGCGGGGCTGGGCCAGACAGGAAATTCCTTGAGGGCTGTGAGTGGGTCAGGGTGAAGCCATGCTGTTACAGCTGGACCCATTTGTGTTTTGTCACTGTGTTTGTCCTCGCGCTGCATGAGAGCCCTGGGTCTGGCTCCTGAGCTTGAGCATGGTAACATCACGTCTCAGTGGCTCTGCTGAGTGTCCTCCCAGCCCCACCAGAGTAAGCCATGCTCACAGAGGACTGGGAGGGGAGGGCGCTGAGTTCTCGCCATAGCACTGCTTCCCGGGTGAAACCCACAGCTAATGCTGGCATCTAAGTACTATCTATGGGTTCCCAGGACAGCCCATTTAATTTCTCCCTTTGTTGGCTGGGTCCCAGCCCTCCCTTCTCCTCCAGGCCCCTCCTCAAATACCAAGCCAGCTGGGAAGCTGCCCCACCCCTAATTATTACCCCAGGGCTGCCAAGATGAAGGCTCCACCCCGCGGAGGATGGTGGCAGAGCTCAGAACGTGTCAACAGCAGCAGCAGGTGGGCCCGGCAGAAAAGGCCAGATTATCTTCTCTGTGATTACTGTCATCCATCTCCAGCCAGCAGGCGGGGAGCCAGCATGCTCAGTGCAGGCTGGGAGGCTTTGTGCTCTGGGGCGCTGCAGCCTTTTACCCCATCTCTGCTGAAGGGGGTGGGCGTTCTGTACAGGAAGGCATGCCAGGAATACACTTTGCTAGCCTCAGCTATAGGACCCTTTAGCCCAGATAAAGCTCTACGTGCTCATGGGTTGGTCTTGCCCTCCACACACATCCCCAAGGGAGAGGACTCCTTTGGGTAGGTGAACACAACAGGGCACAACCCCCAGCCTGTCACAAAAATGCAGGACAACCTTATCATCAGCAGCTCCCAGAGCAATCCTTGTACATTTCTTTGTCTGCCTGTCCAGCTGTTCATCCATCCAACCACATGCTCACTTTTTCAGAGAACATAGTAAGTGCCAGTGTCATGCCATTTTGGGTACATGAAGGTGAGCTTCACTTCTGCCCTGTTTCCCCCTGCTTCCCTAGACGCAGGTGCTTGGGCCGTCATCCACTAACTAGCATTTTGTAAGGACTTTTCAATAAGCCTGACGAGAAGGGGTGCCTGTCCTCACACATGGAGGCTCAGAGTTCAATGAAATGCCCAAAGTCACACAGGGGGTCACAGACTTCTGACCCAAGGTGCCCTCTCCAAGAGTGATTTCTAATGGCAAGAAAGATACCACATCCTCAAGCAATGGCTGAGATTACTTAAGGGGCGACTGTGGCCTCGGGCTCAGCTGCTCCTCCCACTGGGCATTCATGGCAAGGCAGCCAATCTTCCTCAGATGTCTGTAGTGCCAGCCCCGTGGTAGGTGCCAGAAGAGACCCACTTTCCTCACCCCTTCTAATTTGCTCCCTTGGTTCTTCTTTGACAGTGCTTAGGTTGGCTTTAGTCTTTGATGATGCTCCCATGTGTGAAGGTCCTGACTAATTTTAGCCCTGGGATAAAAGCTCTAAATCCAGTGGCCAAGTTCACATCTCCCACTTTGCAGGGCAGACAGCCTGAGTCACCTGTGAGCTCTGGGAAGTCCCTGGGGTTAAAGACTCTTAGCTGATTACATCATCACTGTCAGAAAGGCACTGTCCCTAACTTGATATATTAAGGATCATACTAAGACAAGGACAAAAATTCAGTTTAAAAATAACAATAAAAGCATCCTTAGGGGGTGATGTATGACAGGAGAGACAGAAGGGGCCTGGAAACTCCACAGGTGGCAAGTTCAATATTAACTATGAATGGGAAGTTGAAAATACCTCAAAAAGGAAATGTCATCAATGAAGGGCTTTGTCATTCATGGAATATCAGTGAACGTGACCTTAAAGACCGCTAGTCCAGCACCTTCATTCTGTAGTAAGAAAGCTAAGGCTTGGGCTGCTTATGGCAAATGCCACACATATGGTGCCATCGGGGCTGGAAGCTGGGCCAGACCCAGACCACGCTTCTCCAGAGGGCCATTCTGCTGAGCCATGCTGCCAGGCATCCTTCTTAGTGGTTTCCCACACTGAGCCTGCCCGTATCCCATAGATCTCAGCACACCCACCCGACAGAGCAGCTCTAGGAAGACACCGATCCTTCTCCTGGAAGGTCTTAGCCATGCTCAGCACAGCCATGTTCACTGCCAGGAAGGAAGGGCAACACATGAAAAGTGAGCCCCAGAGACCCAGGTCCACATTCCAGCTCTGGCATTCCCTAGCTCACTGACCTTGGGTAAACTGCTGACCCTCTCTCACCCTGTTTCCCTCTCTGAAATCAGGGCAATAACCTTATCTCCAAAAGCTTTGGTAAAGATTAAGGCACAGATTGTCACTGGTAGTACTTTATGACATCGTCAGACTCTGCAGCTCTCCTGCCACGAATCCAGGATGTAGACCCCCCCCCCCACCTCTCCAAAGAATTCTGCTTCTGGTGGATGCATGACTTTGAGATGGAGGAAATGAGCTTCAATCTTGATATCTGCTTTCCTGACTGTGCTGGCTGGGGTGTTGGGGCTAATGTTGACTGGAGATGGTTTATTTGTCACCTAATGCTAACGTGTCATCCTGGCAGCTGTGGTTATTACCTACTATTAGTATCCTCTGTCTGCTAAATGGATGGCTGAGGGGCCCATCCTGGAGTGGACAGAAGGCCGGGTGGACAAGCTGTGGTGGTAGGAACCTATATGTGAGTGTGAGCTAGAGGGGACCTTCACCTTCTGCCAGGGCCTTGGAGTGGGAAACCATGGGGAATTGCCCCCTATAGTCTGGCCCACAGAAGGGCAGTGTGGCACGGACCCGGAACACTATTGTGAGGGGCACAGTATTGGTGGACTTCAAGGGTGTGCTCTGGCCTTGTTTCTGGCATGTCAGCCTAGCACAGAGTTGTCGATGAACAAACAGTGACACTCAGTTTCCAGTCATGGGAAAACAAGCAGGGCTTAGGAAGGCATGAAAAATTTAAGAAGGCCCCAATGGGAGCCACAAATAACACAGAAGTAGAAAATGCTAAAAGCAACAATTGCTGCCATAATAAAAACCTCAGTATTACCAAAAATGATGGCCAAATTTCCCACATATTGAAATCAACATTCTACTACCAGAAAATTCCAGCATACCGGGGAAGAATGGCAGGACCCAGAGGAAGGAGAGAAGATTAACCAGAGAAGGAGGAGAAAATAAAAATGAGTGCTGGTGAGTAAGAGTGCAGATGGGAAGGCCACTAGTCTGGGGTTTTGGGGAGGGGCACAGGGGCTGCTGCAGGTGGAGTGGGGGGTCAGGGGCTGCATTCCAGCATCAGAGGCCCAGCCCCTAACTGGCTGTGTTGTAATTGGGCAACTGAGTTTTCTTAGCTGTAAAATAAGGATTAGACTTGGAAATCAAAGGTCCTGCTAGTTCTAGAATTCTAAGGGGAAGAATTTGCAGCATCCCATGAAAGTTGGCATAACAAAGTTCACCAGGCACAAGAGAAGAAAGATAGGACTGAGTTTGTGAATTCTGCCCAGGATGCCCACACTGGCCTGCACATTCTGCTGGGGAATGTGCTTGTCCTAGAGCAGGTTTCTTGTTGTGCAATCAGGCCTCAGTGTCACCTCCAGAGACCTCTGCTGGCCACTCGCCTCGTGCCTTCCCCCACGGCTCCATCAAGTTGCCCTGTTTATATTCATGTTTCTGTTATTTTCCTTTCTTTGCTTATTACCTCTTTCCCCCATTAGAATGTAGATGCCCAGAAAGGGGTTCTCTGGTCAGGGCTCAGGGCCTAGGACAGAGCTGAGCACATGGAGCAGCTCGTGGACATTTGTTGAATAAATAAGTGATAATAAGTAATATAAGCAGAAAAATGTTTTCCACAGGGAAAACTGTAAGGTATCCAAATAAAGGGTTGGGTGGAAATCATGGATCCTCCTTCACTGAAGGTCTTTAAAAACCACCAAGATACTTTCCTGTTGGCAACGACCTGGATCAACATCACTTCTGGCACAGAAAAGACCATGAATGTGCCACAGAGCCACAGGACAGCTTCTTACTTGAGACACCAAAGGCTGGCACCCTTCACTTCTCCGGAGGGTGACTCAAGGAGGCTTATGCACAGTGGACCCACCGGCACCTCTGGTGGCTGTTCCTGCACCCACCGTACCCTTGGCTAACAAGCCCTTGGGGGGAAACTTCAAGCAGAAAATACGGCCCTCTCAGGCTAGCGCAAAGAGTCACTACCACTGGTCAGCCCCAGGCTTTGCTTCTGGTAGGAGTTCTTACCAGCCACCAGCCAGGTCTACTGGTCAGGCCTTGAGGGACAACAGCATGGCCCTGGGTGAACTGGACTTGGAAAGGGGGAAGATAGGAATTGACTCTCAAAATTACATCTTGATCTGAAATGAAATCAGAAGTAATAGTTTATTTTTATAGGATGCCAAAGAAAGGATGTGTGAAATTATTATCATTACTGTTAATATTTTAGCAATGTGGGGGGATGGAGGGCAGGCAGGAAGGACAAGGTGAGCTGTGGGAAAATGGAACAGTTTTCAGGACTACATGTGACCAACTCTCTTGGATTAACTGGAGATCAAAGAAGACCCCCTTCAGATCTGCCTGTGGCATAAGGTGCAACAGACAACCTGATGTTGCTATAGGAACCAGATTCCTCCCCAGCACCATGGCAACAGACTCCAAAGTGTGTTAAGCACACAGTCTGCTCACAATCCACACTGTGAGCTGGGGAAGAGAGCAGCAGGAGGTGAGGAGATGATGGGTGTGTGTGTGTGTGTGTGTGTGTGTACAGATATTTTCCTAAATCAATTAGCTGAAAAATAAACGAAGCTCACTTTGAATGCAGATAATCCCAGGGGCTGGATGTCTTTACTAGAATGACTCTGAGACATTGAGGACATGATCAAACTTTTGGGGCCCATCTGTGGTTTCCTACATTGTAAACTATCCGCTGTAATCCTAACACGGTTCTTTAGTGAGGAAGCCTTCCTTCCAGGATCAAGTAAAACAAATAATCAACAAATAAATAAAACCAAACTCCCCAAAGCTAATTATGGCCACTCTGATGCCCAAGACCAATAGTCTATTTCCTTCATAAATTTCTAAGTGACGACGAATTTCCTCACCATCTGGAGGACAGAAGAAAACTATCGCACCTGCTCCCCGTGGAGAATTTTAAGGATCAGCCATCAGTTTGTTTGGCCTTGTGATAGAGCTGTCCTACCATCAGTGCTGAAATGCGGATCCAGGAAGAATGAACCTCCAAATAGTCTGTAATTCAATTCTGCAAATCTCAACAACACTGTCCTAGAGTCTGACATAAGAAAGGCAGCTACTCCTTCACGTATGTCTCCCACGTGCTATATATTATTGCTGAGCTTTCTATATCATTAAGCTACAGGCTTAAGAAAATCTCATTTCTTTGCCATCAACATAAAGCAGTGGTTGCCAACATATGATCCTTGGAGTAGCAGTAGCAGCAGCCTGGGAGCTTGTTGGAAAAGCAGATTCTGAGACCCCTCTCTCCCAAAGAGACTTGCAGAATCAGAAATTCTGTGGAGGGGGCCCAGTCAATGTGTTTTAACAAGCTCATTAGGTGTTTCTGTTGCAAAGCAAAGGTTGAAAACCATTGGCCTGAAGAGTCTGTGCAACCCTCCATTCTTTTTTCCTGCCCCACCCAGGCCTCCTGTCTGTCATTGATGGGACTGCAGAATCTTACAGCTGGAAGAGTTGTTCCATGCCTTTTAGTCCAACTTCCACCCAGTGAAGCTTCTCCTTGTCTCTCCTTAAGGAGGTTTTTTCTCCCATCTTGCATCATTTTGCAAGATGAATGTTTGACTGCACCTCACATGGTTCTAAAATCTGCCTCCCTTTAATTCCTACCTGAGAACTAGTTCTTCTTCCTGAGCCACCCAGATTCAATCCAATTTTCCATCTTCACAACAGTCCTTCATGTATTTGAAATCAGCTATTACCATGCCCCTAAATATCCTACTATCCAGGTAAAATATCCCTACATCGCTCTGCAGTTCCTTATGTAACAGGGTTTCCAGATGGTTCCCTGGGGCTCCCTCACTGGATGTGACCAGCTGAAATGAAGATGCTTCTTGATCCTTTGAAAGCATGGAGAGCATTGACCCAGATGCACTGACCTGTACCGGGGACAGATCACCATGAAGGCGACCTGTCCTGCTCTGGTCACAATCACAACATCAAGCCCAGGCCAGTGAAACCTCTCTGTTCTTTTTCATAAACGCAATACCTAACTCAGTCCTCTTTCATTTCCATTTTTTGAACCTGAGCTTATATCTTTCCATTTCTAATAATAAATTTATCTCATTAGTTTTGGTCTAGAATTTGTATTCATAAACCATTGGATTTATTTTTATACTGTACAGAAAATGTGATGTTATGCATATTTATTTTCCTTTTAAACTTTGTTCAAATTCATATGCTGTCCATATGTTTTATATCCTCCTATTAATGTAAAATGAGCATTTCGACTTGTTGGCTTCAAGAACATAACTTTTATTAGCTCATCATATGAATTATAACACGATTTATTTAAACATTCCCCTTTGATGTTAGGTTCTTTCCAATTTTCTTTTTTTTGCTGTTATACATAATGCTGCAGTGAACATCACTGTACATAAATATAAATCTTTGTCTAATTATTTCCTTAGTCCAGATTCCTAGAAGGAAAATTACTGGTAAAAGGGTACGAACATTTCAAAGACCTTGATACATATTGCTAAATCGTTTCTAAAAAGGTTATAATTTTTTTTCTCTTTCTACCGTAAGATACGAGAGCCTATTTCACCACACTTTTGCTAATGCATTATTTTAAAAAAAACCTGTCAATTTAATAAGTGAAAGACTGGCATCTCGTTTTGTGTTTCTCTTCAACTAGTGAAGATGATTTAAAAAATATATGTCTTGACCAATATGTAGTTTACATTTTGTGAATAAATCTGTTCATGTCCTTCATCAAATTTTCTAATGGGGGTGTGTTTCTCTTACTCATTTCTAAGGTCGCCTTATACAACTGCAATGTTGACCCTGCGTCTACCATTTTTTTAAGTACAAATTTTCCCAGTTAGTATTTGCCTTACAAATTTTTCTATAATTTTCCTGTGTGTAAAAGTTTTATATTTTTATAAGTTGAATCTCTATCTCTTTCCTTGCATATCATAAATGCAATACCTAACTGGGTTGGCCTAGTTGGAGTGCAGTGGTGCCATCACAGCTCACAGCTACCTCAAACTTCTGGGCTCTTGCCTAGCTGAGACCATAAGCACCCACAAGGCCCAGCTAATGTTTTCTGGGGTCTTTCTCTTGCTCAGGCTGGTCTTGAACTCCTGAGCTCAAGGGATCCTCCTGTCTCAGCCTCTCAGAGTGTTAGGATTACAGGAGTGAGCCACCACCTGGCTGAGTTAAATCTCCCAATGTTTGCCTTTATACTTTTTTACATACTATTATGTTTAAAAAGACCACTAATTCTGAGAGCACATATGCATTTCCCTTTTATTCTTATGGTTTATTATTTTACATTTAACTCTTTAATCCATCTATAATTCATGTTAGCTAACTGAATAAGGCAGGTATGTAATTTTCTTTCCAATTACTTAATAATCCAGGCCCCTGACCTCATCCACTGTCTGCAAAACTTTGTTGCTTCATCATATAGTAGGTTATGAGCAATACACGCCCTTAAATTAAGACATACCTAATTTCATGTTTTGAGAAACATTTTTTTTTATTGTTTAGGATTCATTGAGGGTACAAAGATTGCATTTGTTTGATAAAGTCCCTCTTATAATTGTGTCCTGCCCCTGAAAGGTGTGTTCTACACCATGACCCCCCCCCAATCCTCCTCCCTTCTCCCCTCTTCCCACTCCCATTGATGTGGAGAGAAGGGAACACTTTTACACTGCTGGTGGGACTGCAAACTAATACAACCTTTTTGGAAGGAAGTATGGAAAATCCTCAAAGAACTAAAATTAGACCTCCTATTTCATAATGAAATCCCATTACTAGGCATCTACCTAGAGGGAAAAAAAATCATTTTATCATAAGGACATTAGCACTAGACTATTTAGCACAGCTCAAATTTCCAAACACCAAAATGTGGAAACAACCTAAATGCCCACCAACCCAGGAAAAGACCCAACAATCCCATATATCACTGAGCAAGAGACATGAATAGAACTTTTTCTAAAGAAGACGGACAAATGGCTAACAAACATGAAAACATGTTCATCGTCCCTAATCATCAGAGAAATGTAAATCAAAACCACCCTGAGATATCACCTAACCCTACTGAGAATGGCTCACATCACGAAGTTGAGAAACATTTAAAGTTCTTTACATCAATTGGAGATAATTTTAAACTGATTTTGTAAGAGAAACATGTTTTCTGGTATGCAATATATGGAGAGTCACAGGATGATGCAAATTTTCTTCTCCCTTTGATCAAGTTATTATTTTATGGCTCTGGCCTTCTACTTTTAAAATGGTGATCTTGCACACAAGGTGATTTTGAACACATCGCTTTATAAATCTTTATTCTGTACAGCAGCAAATATTACTGGAGTTTGTTTCACAGCTGTTTTGTTTCTCTGCTCTATCCAAAGATTCCTTTACCTGTACCATCCTGTTCAACTATAGTAAAGCATTTCCTTAATCAGAAGAAGACGTTTTCCTCACTATGTTCTTCACATGTATTTCTTAGTAAATTCTGCCTGTTTATTCTTCCTGATTTTTGCCAAGTATACTCTTTCTTTCACTTTCCCATCCAAAACAAACAAACAAAAAAACAAGCCAAAACAGAAAACAAACATACTCGGGGCTTTTGATTGGGATTTTTTTTTTTTTTTGATGGAGCCTCAAGCTATCCCCCTGGGTAGAGTGCCATGGCATCACAGCTCACAGCAACCTTCAACTCCTAGGCTCAAGCGAGTCTCCTGCCTCAGCCTCCCAAGTAGCTGGGACTACAGGCGCCCGCCACAACGCCTGGCTATTTTTTGGATGCAGCCGTCATTGTTTGGCGGGCCTGGGCTGGATTTGAACTGGCCACCTTAGGTGTATGTGGCTGGCGCCTTAGCCACTTGAGCCACAGGTGCCAAGCCAATATGTACTTTTTTCTTCAAATTTTTGAGGGAAAAGTAATAATGTGTATTACACACGGGTATGCTAGTTCCATGTCTATATACATATTTTAATTTATGCTTATGCATTAAAAGTATAACTCTAGAAAGTAATCACATCCATATGCAAAATAATAATCTGAAATATGGTAATTGGTTTTGTCAAACTTATCAGAAATTTGCAACAAAAGCATTTTTGACCAACAAAGAATGACATGTTTCTGTTCATCCACCTGAGGTGAAAGCTAGCAATCTAGCTGATTATTTTCGCAAAAATTATTACAGAATCTCTTGGAAAATTCAAAATGCTTTTGTATACTACAAATTTTAAACTAACAGTTATTACATATGTTAAAGACCATGGCAACAGAGCTGCCAAGAGATACTTTTAACTTCCTCCCATAGCGGGTATCATCAGATTATGGAGACAGTGAGAACAAAAGCTTCTTCAAATGCCAAGACAAAAGAAGGCAATTTGAGGGAACCCTCCAGCCATTCTGGAGGTGGGAGTAGGAGGTGAAGACCTGGATTCTGGGGCAGTGTCAAAGTGGGATCTGTTTTGACTGAGATGATACAAGAAGAGGGTAAAAGGATTGTACAAGAAAAAAATATTGATTATTTCTTAGGGATACCTATATGCTGCTTTACCTTTATGAAGAGAAGAGTTCTGAGCATGATGACATGAACAAAACTTACCCCCAACTTTTAGCAGCCTATGAGAATCAAGTTACAGCATTTCATTCTTATGTTCTTATGTATTCAATTTTTTTTTTTTGAGACAGACCCTCAAGCTGTCCCCCTGGTAGAATGCTGTGGCTTCACAGCTCACAGCAACCTCCAACTCCTGGTCTCAAGCGAGTGTCCTGCCTCCACCTCCCAAGTAGCTGGGACCACAGGTGTCCACCACAACGCCTGGCTATTTTTTGGTTGTAGCCATCATTATTGTTTGGCGGGCCGGGTTGGATTCGAACCCGCCACTTTAGGTGTATGTGGCTGGCGCCCTAGCTGCTTGAGCTACAGGTGCTGAGCCTTAGTTTGTCTTTTTAATATTTAAAACTATGTTTTAAATAGGTAATACATTCCCTTTGTTCAGAATTCAGAAGTACGAAGGAGCATAGAGTATAAAGTCTCCCTCTTTCCCATTCACCCACATTCCTCCTGTAACAATTAGTGTTAACAATTTATTGTATGTCCTTCCAAAAATAATTCATGTAGCAGAGACATCGATTTACCTGTGCGGTCATTTTCTCACCTTTGACATCAGTTTTAGTATACCAGACATACTTTGGCACCTTGCTTTCACAAAGATGCCCAAGTTCTTTTTTTTTTTTTTTTTTTGTATTTTTTGGCCAGGGCTAGGCTTAAACCCACCACCTCTGGCATATGGGGCTGATGCCCTGCCCTTGAGCCACAGGTGCAACCCCTAGATGCCCAAGTTCTAAAGGATTAGTCATTATTGTTTGTTTGTTTATTTTTTTGCAGTTTTTGGCCAGGGCAGGGTTTGAACCTGCCATCTCTGGCATACAGGGCTAGCACCCTACTCCTTTGAGCCACAGGCGCAGCCCTATTTATTTATTTTTTAGAAATAGAGTCTCACCTTGTCGCTCAGGCTGGTGTGCAGTGTCATAGTTTACCACAGCCTCGAACCCCTGGGCTCAAGCAATTTTCCTGCTTCAGCCTTCTAAAGCACTAGGATCACAGGCATGAGGCCTAGTCTAGCCTAGTCATTATTTTTGGTAGAGACTTGTGATTGAAAAGTTGAAAATGGGCTGGGCGCGGTAGCTCATGCCTGTAATCTTAGCACTTGGACGGTCCAGGCAGGTGGATTGCCTGAGCTCACAAGTTTGAGACCAGCCTGAGCTAGAGTGAGACCCCGTCTCTAAAAAAAAAAAAAAAATAGCTGGCTCAGCGCCTATAGCTCAACTGGCTAAGGCGCCAGCCACGTACACCTAAGGTGGCGGGTTTGAATCCCCAGCCCGGACCCGCCAAACAACAATGACGGCTGCAACCAAAAAATAGCCGGGTGTTGTGGC
>CAUYTI010041255.1:0-46730 GCA_963575145.1 Galago senegalensis
TGTGGCGGGCGCCTGTGGCCCCAGCTACTTGGGAGGCGGAGGCAGGAGACTCGCTTGAGCCCAGGAGTTGGAGGTTGCTGTGAGCTGTAATGCCACGGCACTCTACCCAGGGGGACAACTTGAGGCTCTGTCTCAAAAAAAAAGAGGATCATTTGAGCCCAGAAGTTGGAAGCTCCAGTGAGCTATGATGGCACCACTATACTACTCCAGCCTGGGCAACAAAATGAAACCCTGTCTCTGAAAAAACAAAAAAATTCTGAATTATATAGTATGGCATATGAATTGGCATATGAATTCAATAAAGCTGTCACCAGAAAGTGAATCCTAACCATTTGTTTCTTACCTCAGATAGTGGCTAAAAAGTAAAAAACTTATATAGCTAAAGATCTATTTTTACTATGATAGAGCCTTATCAAATGAAATGTTTACTAGCAAATGAAATCATTTAGTGTCCAAATTCCATTTTAACCAACAATTCCAAAATCTTCAAAATGCCCTTAACTGAATCTGCTGACAAATGACCAGAAAGTCAGACTTCCTGCTTCCAGTGATATTATTTTGACATACATCTTTTTTTGAGATGGGGTCCTGCTATGCTGCTCAGGTTGGTCTCAAAGTCTTGGGCTCAAGTGATCCCACCACCTCAGCTTCCTGAGTAGCTAGGCTTACAGGCAAAAGCCACTGTGCCCAGTTAGTCTATGCTATTTTGGATCATCTTCCTAATGACAACAAGTAAAAAAACGGTAAAAAAAAAAATGTATTTTTTGAGACAGAATCTTACTTTGTTGCCCTTGGTAGAATGCCATGACATCATAGCTCATTCTTAGGCTCAAGTGATTTTCTTACCTCAGCCTTCTGAGTAGCTAGGACTACAGGCACTCACCACAATGCCCCGTATTTTTAGAGAAGGGGCCTTACTCGTGCTCAGGTTGGTCTTGAACCCATGAGCTCAGGCAATCCACCTGCCTCGGCCTCCCACATTGCTAGGATTATAGGCCTGAGCCATTTTGCCCAGCATATTCACACTAATATTGTGTTGTATGTAAAGTGGAAACAGTGAACCCAAAAAAGCAAAACTACTAGAAAACTAGTAAAAGATACTTTAAAAGTCAGGCACTGGGGAGGAGAGAAAGAGATGGGGGGGGGGTTAGGGCGTACAGCACATCTCTTGGGGGGTAACACAATTACAAGAGGGACTTAACCTAATAACCATAATCAGTGTAACCTAATTCTTTATGCCCTCAATGAATCCCAAACAATAAAAAATAGTCTCACATTCCAGTTCTCTTTCTGGGCTGAGTTTACACCCTTGATTATCTCTTATCCAGCATTCAATGTTCCACTTATTATTACATATCACATATAATGTCCTAATAGGCACAGCTACAGCTCAGACTTTACCTAAAAAACACAAACAACGTAGCCTAATCGTCTGTACCCTCATACTAATCTGAAATAAAAACAAATAAAATTCTACTTACTTTTTTCTTAGGAAGATAATGTTTGGTATTTTCATCCCAACTGGTGACAAATGAAGAAAAGATGGGGAGGGCAACCGATCTCTCAGTTTTCACAAACATGAGTTTCACACTCTTCCATTTCTGAATCCAAGAAAAAGAGTATCAGCTACATATACTTTTCTTTCAAATTAAATCAACAATCAATTGGTATACCTGCAATACTATACCTCTGGCAATTTTTCTGAAAGCCCTTTTGCGACAGCAATAATGTTTTCAATGATATGCTCAATCTGCATTGCAGTGTGACCGATGCGTATAGTGCTGAAATTTAATACAGTATTATATTAAAAGATTTTTTAAAATAATTTTTTTTAAAAAAGCACAGACAGATGTGTGAGAAATATAAATACAAAATCCTAAAGTTTTTTTTTTTTTTTAAGAGACAGAGTCTTATTTTGTCACCCTTGGTAGAGTGCTGTGGCATCACAGCTCACAGCAACCTCAAACTCTTGGGCTTAAGCGATTCTCTTGCCTCAGCCTCCTGAGTAGCTGGGACTACAGGTGCCCACCACAATGCCTGGCTATTTTTTGTTGCAGTTTGGCCAGGGCCAGGTCTGAACCCTCCACCCTTGGTATATGGGGCCAGCGCCCTACTCAGAGCCACAGGCACTGCCCAATCCTAAAGTTTTTTAAAAGGAACATTAAAATCTTTCATTTTCTAGAAATTTCTTCCATCTGAAATAAAATGCCAAACTACTGATGGCTAGCACCTGATCATGCCACTTCAGGACTGATGGGTGGGGCCAGAGGTTGAAACTTCTTCCTAGAAAACACCCAGGTTTATGAGTGGACCCCATTCTCAAGCTGGTTCTATGAGGAATGACCTCCAGGAGAGTCATCTGCTCTCTCTCTCTCTATAGATCCGGTGCCCCCCCCCTTTAAAAATCAATGAAAGACTGCAAACTGCCCACTCTGTGCACCCGTTACCACTGCCTGCACCCACATGTGTGGCTTCTAGATGGAAGGATAGAAAAGACAGAAGAGGAAGGAAGCAGGGGAGGGGGAAAGGGTGAGGGTAATAAGAGAGGATGGGGGTGGGGGGAAGGAAGAAGTGGTAGAAGAAAAAAAGGAGGAAGAAAATACTGTAATAGTTGAGGAAAGAATGATTTCAAAGTTTTTTTCCTCGGTTGCCTGCAACTTTGGTTTTGGTAAAACTTCAGGGGCAAGGAGACTATTGCACCTTTATCTGCATTCACAGTATCGTCTTTTACTCCTAGGTACTCAGTGACTACATGTACCAGGCTGTGGATCCTCTATTTAACCACTTTCATGAGGCACTTTTTTTTTTTTAATACTGTGTACACAGTGTTCTGTTGCCAATCTTTTTTTTTCTTTTTTTTGAGACAGAGCCTCAAGCTGTCCCCCTGGGTAGAGTGCCGGGGCATTACAGCTCACAGCAACCTCCAACTCCTGGGCTAAAGCGAGTCTCCTGCCTCCACCTCCCAAGTAGCTGGGACCATAGGCGCCCGCCACAACGCCCGGCTATTTTTTGGTTGCAGCCGTCATCATTGTTTGGCGGGTCCGGGCTGGGGATTCGAACCCGCCAACTTAGGTATACGTGGCTGGCGCCTTAGCCGGTTGAGCTAGAGGCGCCGAGCCTCTTTTTTTTTTTCTTAAATGATAACTGTGTACATTAATGCAAATATGTGGTACAGTGTAGTGTTTTCATATACAATTTGAAATATTTTCATCAAACTGGTTAACAATGAGGCACTTCTTTAATGGCAGCCTGAAATAAAGGAGCAAGGGCCCGTACAACCAACACCTCTTCTCAGCTATTCATCACACCCAATTAAGGGGCTTCCCACCTGCAGGCAGACAATATCACAACACACACCAGAGTCCACCTGCTTTGCTCAACAGCAGCCCACTCTGCCCTCCCTAGAGACACTTAGCTGCGGGCTGGCCTTCCGGGTAGCCAGAGCCGAGAAATCTGTGGTCCTGTTTTCTGCTAGGTGTAACCAGTTAGATACATATCTATCTGTAAGTGGAAGGACTGTCTCTGCAACTCTGCCCTACTGGCAACTACCCATCCCCACAAGAACACCATAATCAGTTATTTTATTTATTTATTTATTTTTTTGAGATAGAGCCTCAAGCTACCCCCCTGGGTAGAGTGCCATGGCATCACAGCTCACGGCAACCTCCAACTCCTGGGCTCAAGCGAGTCTCCTGCCTCAGCCTCCCAAGTAGCTGGGACTACAGGCACCCACCACAACGCCTGGCCATTTTTTTGGTTGCAGCCATCATTGTTGTTTGGCGGGCCCGGGCTAGGGATTCGAACCCGCCACCTTAGGTGTATGTGGCTGGCACCCTAGCTGCTTGAGCCACAGGTGCGCCTCCTTAGTCAGTTATTTTATAAAACGTATTTCAGATATGTTTAATACCTGCTCTAGCTCCCCAAGCAGGCATATTGCCAAGCATTCAAACTTAACCCATTCTGTTGCCCTAATAAAATAGCCTGAGCAGCAGTCTCTTAGAAGCCATCAAGTATTACTAAAGGTCTGTTATCTACCACTAGGTGTGGGGACTCCACCTAACTCAGTATCCTGGGTAAGATTTTATCAATGTGACAACACAAAAGCTACTGTCAGGCTGATGAACACTGACTACATTTAATAAGAACTGGCTCAGCGCCTATGGCTCAACTGGCTAAGGCGCCCGCCACATACACCTGAACTGGTGGGTTCGAATCCAGCCCAGACCCGCCAGACAACAATGACAGCTGCAACCAAAAAATAGCTGGGCATTGTGGCAGGCGCCTGTAGTCCCAGCTACTTGGGAGGCGGA
Organism: Galago senegalensis; assembly: GCA_963575145.1. NCBI lineage: Eukaryota > Metazoa > Chordata > Mammalia > Primates > Galagidae > Galago > Galago senegalensis. The sequence continues at coordinate 4,311 of CAUYTI010041255.1, forward strand.
GGCAGAAGACTCGCTTGAGTCCAGGAGTTGGAGGTTGCTGTGAGCTGTGATGCCACAGCACTCTACCCAGGATGACAGCTTGAGGCTCTATCTCAAAAAAAAAAAGAATTAAAACAAGACTGAGGTGGATCCTCATTTTAAAGCATGGGTCCTCAAACTTTTTTTGGGGGGAGTCACTTGGGCTTAAGTGACTCTCTTGCCTCAGCCTCCCAAATAGCTAAGACTACAGGCGCCTGCCACAATGCCCAGCTTTTTTTTTATTTTTTTAATTGATTGTAATTGTCGTTGTTTGGCAGGCCCAGGCTGGGCTGGGCTCGAACCTGCCAGCTCTGGTGTATGTGACTGGCGCCCTAGCCACTTGAGCTACAGTCATCGAGCTGGCACCATATTATTATTTAAAGCAGGCATCCTTGAACTACGGCCCACCCAGGACATTTATCTGGCCCGTCGGATATTTTTGCTGCCGATGCCTGTCCTGATTAGCAGCCGGCTCGTCCTGGGGCCCACAGTCTGGCCCTCCAACAGTCTGAGGGACAGTGAACTGGCCCCCTGTTTAAAAACTTTGAGAATGGCTCAGTGTCTGTGGCTCAAGTGGCTAAGGCATCAGCCATATACACATAAGGTGGTGGGTTCGAATGCAGCCCGAGCCTACCAAAACAACAATGATGGCTGCAACCAAAAAATAGCCAGGTGTTGTGGCAGGTGCCTATGGTCCCAGCTACTTGGGAGGCTGAGGCAGGAGACTCACTTGAGCCCAGGAGTTGGAGGCTGCTGTGAGCTGTACTGAATGAGCACAGACATAGATAATTTCATTATAGAAAAGTCCTAGCGGATTAATAAATTGTGGTATATGTACACCATGGAATATTATGAAGCCTTAAAAAAAGATGGAGACTTTACCTCTTTCATATTTACATGGAGGGAGCTAGAATATATTCTCCTTAGCAAAGTACCTCAAGAATGGAAGAAAAAGTATCCAATGTACTTAGCCCTACTATGAAACCAATTTATAGCTAAGGGGAAAGGGGAGAAGGAGGGGAGGAGAGGGAGAGGGTGGGTGGAGGGAGGGTGATTGGTGGGACCACACCTACAGTGTATCTTACAAGGGTACATGTGAAATTTACTAAATGTAGAATACAAATGTCTTAATATAAAATATAATAATTAAGAAAATGCCATGAAGGCTATGTTAACCAGTTTGATGAAAATATTTCAAATTTTACATAAAACCAACACATTGTACCCCATAATTACATTAATATACACAGCTATGATTTAATAAAAGAAAGAAAATGTGTCTATGTATAACAGACATCTGCTTGCATTTGGTTTCTATTAATATTTATGAAATATGCATAAGTATGTCTGAAAATTTGTATACTTGTTAACATTAGTTAACTCTGGATAGTAGGGGCAAATAGACAAAGCCGTTCGCTTTTATCATATAGATATTTTTCTCTGTGTATGTGGCTATGTATGCCTTAGTTGACAAAAAGTTGTCACACTTTTATACTATGTATTGGAGGAAAAGGTAAACTTAGCCTTTTTATTCAACAGTGACATTCCATGTTTAATATACTAATAATGCCAATTGCCAGTAATAATGCCAATTTCTACTCACACAGCATGCATACCTACAAGCATAGCTCTTTCTAGGCCCAGAAGCCTATAATAAGGAGAATTTTTCACGTATAAGGAAGAGACTCTCATAACTTTCACATAATTCGTTGGCATTTCCCCATTCAACAATTTATTTATAGGAAGTTTATGACTTTATGTAGCACCATTCCTTCTAAAGCCATGTCCATAGATAATCGGATTTTCCATCGGAACAATAAATCCTCTGTCCAAGTCGGTTCCTCTTCATTTACCTAGGGCTAATAATTAACCCTCAAAATGAATATGGGCTGGTTACATGGAGTTCTTGTGGTCATTGCACAGGTAGGTACTCTTACATCTCAGCTCTGTGGGAGAAATTGCCTCTTACGATTCACTTGCATCTCGTGAGTGGTTGGCAGTAGGCTAAAGTGAAGCCTTCTGTCCACATATGGTTCATTTATTTTAGGCAGAGGAATGAGATGCTCATGTAGTAATGTCCTTTGGCCAACAATTAGATTTTGAAGTCACAACACCAGGTAGCCTTTAAGCAATGGGTTAATAACACATGCTACTCTTTACAGATTTACATGATAGATGACTAGAATTTGAAGTAACTGGACAGCTGTCTGAACAGACTATTTCATTATACGTGAAGGGATGCCATTTCTAACTATGATGGTAATTAGAGTAGATGAAATGCATAAATCAGGGGAGTTTTTTATAGCATTGGTTTGGGGGAACAATTTTAACCCTCCTTATGGGCTCAATGCATTAGATGAGGAGCCAATGCATGATGCTATAATAGGAAGGCTATGAGATTCGTGTTTCAAGTGCTACATGATATGTTTTTCTTATATCTATATTCAGAGTAATGCATAATGCAATAATAATGTTGTGTTGTGATCAAGGGCTCAAATAAAATGTGTCTGATAATATCTGTATTTGTATTATTCTTATTTTTGCTGCTATTCTAGCCAAGTTGTTCCTATGGTTTGAGGAAGTTCCTTTTACCCTTCCCCAGTATCTCACAGATTATTAATACCCCTATTTCAGTTATCTTTTGTTGTCTTACGAAATTCCCCAAATCCTAATAGCTTAAAGCATCCACCATTTATTACATGTCATCATTCTGGGTTGTCAGGGGCTAGATTAGCTATTATTTAGGTGGTGGATTGGGCCAAATTAATAAAGAGACTTGACTGAAATTCCAGGAAGCTTGGGCCACTTTCCATCACATTGCGATCTGAAGGCATCGTCTTCCCACGTGGCCTTTCTGTGTGGTCTCTCCATGTATTCTCCCCACTTAGAATTGCCAGAAGTACAGCCAAATTTCTTAGCTTGACACTCCCAAAAGTGAACTTTCCTAGAGTGAACAAACAGAAGTTGCTAGTTTTCTTTAAAATGAGGCAAGTAAAAGGTTTCAACTCTGCTATTGGCTAACCCCATCCCCAAGACAGCCCAAATTTAATGTGCGAGAGAATTTCACAGAAGCATAGATACTAGGAGGCATAGTTCAGCAGGGGCTGTGGTTGAAGACCAGTTGACCACAATACTGTTTCTGGAAGAGGCACAGTAACATATTATGGCCTGACCATTATCCCATGGACTCTGGCTCTAAGCTCCTGCCACTGGACTGTAAAGTGTCTGATAATCAAGAACAAAGTTTTATATTTCAAGCCCAGTGTTTTGTGTTTAGCAGTATTTTTTAAAAGTTTAAATGAATTGTAAATCCTTTTGCTTCTCCTTATCTCCCCTGCGTCTGCTCCTTTATCACTACAGCCTCGGTTCCGGCTGCATTATACAAAATAATGTAGTAATTAATTAGTATGAACTTTGAAGAAAGATTTATCTGAGTTCAAATCCCAGCTCTACTGTTCCATAAGGATATGATTTTGGCTAAGATAATTAGCATTTGAAGGTTTTTCTTGTGTGTAAAATAGATAATGCCTAAAAAGTGATGTGTCTAGGGCCCCGGATTTGTAAAGTACTCAACAAGGGGTCGCCATTCCTGTCTCTCAATGGTAAATATGTAGCATTTCCTAAGTCTTCTATTTTCTCTCGACCCACTTACTTACCGTATATGGCAAGGTTAAGTGTAATGACCCCCACAAAAAACACATGGTCATGTTTGTTCTCCCTGAATTCACTAATTCTTTCTCCACAGCCTAGTCCACATTCTTTTCTATAAAAGGCAGCCAAACTGATTTATGTCTCAAACCATCCAGGTATGTATCCCCATATCTTTTTTTGGTTCCTTTTGTTCTTCTCTCTGCCTAGAATTTTTCACTCTTTCCTTGCTGCCCCAGCTATAGGGAGGTGTAATGATTTGGTTCCTGAAAATTTTCTAGAAATTTCTATCCAGGCATTAGCTAGATGGTTTTTTATGAACACCAACTAAAATGCCTGCATGATTCATGTTTTAATCCAAGCCAGCCAACTAAATTCTCTTACAGCAAATAGATCTCAACATTTCAGAGCATAACACAAATGATGCTTATATATATTTTCTATATTAAAGTCCAGAGTAGGTGTTCAGTGATATCCCAGGAAAGAAGGATGTTAAAGTATGTATGGCTGGGGTAGAGGAGTGGTTCACATCACATCCATGCACTTTCTCCTGGATGGGATTAAGTCATATAGCCTAAGTGCAGAAAAAGATGAGGTATATAAGCTATCTTTCCACCCCCCAAAGGGATAGTACATTTCGGTCACATGTAGCATCACACCACATATTAAACAAGTAACATTATCTGGGTGTAAGAAAACAGTAAGTTGTAAGGACTGTGACAACCTCTTGATCCTAATCGTAGATAAAATTAGTCAATCTAGCCAACTGTTTCCATGATAGGATGATTGTCAGATCTAATGAGATGTTGTGATTTTTTCAAGAGAAAACAAAAAGCAATTTCTGTATGTGAAATTTCTATCAAAAATATCAGCAACAAATACTATGTGTTCCAAATAACCCATCTCCTGACTGAATCTGCCCAACAGGCAATGAGTCTGTGATGTGTGCTTTACACATTGACTCAGCTAAATTTTTGGAACTATGTACCTTATTTTCCCTGAAGGTTTAATTCATGTAGAGATTCTAAGACAAATTATAAGGGATCTGGGCATTCTAACTCTGTCTCAGAAGAACAGTCCCTATATTTTCTACATATTTTAGAGAGCAAACTCAAATTTTTATGTTCTTTTTTTGTTCTACCTGCTAACCATGCTATGGTATTTAAATTTATTTGAATGTGGCACGTTCATATTGCGGTAGGATTTAACTTCCCCATATCCTCTGGAGTTAAGTGTGGCCATGTGACTCGTTAGGTCAATGAAATAGAACAAAAAGTGACTTGTCCCTTGCAAGGGAAAATTCAAAACCCACATTAAACATTTTTTTTTTCTTTTTCTTGTCTTCATGGTGACTGAACAAATCTAGATTTTGGCTGTTTTGCAGCCTGGGTCCTAGAGTAGCAATAATCTAAAACAGATCTCCCACCAACTCACATCAGATACAAATCAGAGTGAAGAAAAACAAAGATATCATTCTAAACCAGCAAGATTTGAAGGTTGTTCCCAGGGCATAATCTGACCCCTTATGATTGACTTCCTTCTTACTGGCCATGTCTCAACAATTGCTAATTATTTGGATGGGGGATGGTAAGGATTAGATTAGGAATTACAAGGTTTGATTGAAAGTCCCCTGAAGGGGAGACTGATGAACTGTGTAAACCTCGGTCACATGATTTCATCTCTCTGATCCTTCATTTTGTCATCTGTGAAGTGAAGAATTTGGTACTGGATAATTTAGGAGGGTTTTTTATTTATGCATTCTTCCTAGTTAATGCCAGTTTAAAGTCCACCACTAGCTCCATCTATACGCTTCCTGAATGATAAATAAGTTCTTACTAATGCAATAATATTGAACTCTACACTAAGTTATGGTAATGCTTTTTCCATTATATTTTTTATTATTGAAAGTTTTGGATATACTAAAAATTATTAGGTATGAAATTTGTGACTTCAAGATAGGTTCCACTAGCTGTAATTTATAAGCAAAGACACTGAAACTCTAAAAGATTAAGTGACTTACTCCGATCATAAACATACTTAGTGGAAAAAGTCTAGAGCCTAAACCTAGTGATTTCTGAGCATGTGTTCTTTCCCTATTACCACGTTTGCAATCAAATTTGGATTTCCTGTAGAATGCTTTATTTATTTACTTTAAATTTTTTCCCTGCCAACACATTAGGATGGTTCTTAAAGACCATAGGTCACTTTACACCACCCACTGAGAGAAATATAGAGGAACACTTCAAGAGTTTGCCTGGCTTTGGAAAAAAGCAGAACATTTCGATGTGTTTTAGTGGAGGGAAAAAAAAATGAGGGAGAAGCAAGTTCAAGATGAGAAATCACTAGCCAGTAAGCATATTGTGATAAATCAGCCATAACATGATTACAGCAAGTTCCTTGGGAAAGAAATCAATGCTGAATCAGACTTAGATAGACCAAGGGCATCAAATGGAGGTCAAAGGTACTTCTACATCTTGAAATTGGATAATTATTACTGTTATTATTGTCAGTTGCTATAATATAATACTGGGAGAAATATACAGTGTCCCAGTGCTGCATTTATTGGCTGGCTAGACAAGTCAATCCATTACAAGGAAATAAATTCAAGCATATTACTTTGTTCAAATATCAAGTGAATTAGGGTAATTAGAACAGAGCTACCTGTGAGTCTCCTTCACATTTTTTTTTTAATAAGGAGAAAACATAAAGCAAATAAGCAATTTTGAGAGGAGAAATTGCATGCTTTTCTTTTGTTTTTAGAATTGAGCAATAAGGCTTGCTCATTAGAAAATGTGCCAGTTGAAAATCTGACGGGATAAGTTTGAATGTCTGCTTTGCCACTTTACCATCTAGGATACCATCCATGCCCAAGCCAGGAAGTATCTGAGAGGCCTCTTTATCTCTTATACCTAACAGTCATCATCACATTTTCCTGTTATGCCATTTTAACAGTCCCAGCATCTTCCCCCTCCATTCCATTCTTCTCCCACCACCTGCACCTGGTCTTTAGTCTTCCTGCCATATTTCTGCACTGGCCTCGTCTTTCACCCCCCGGCCTCAGCCTAACTCACATGCCCCTCGTACATTCTCCTTCCGCTGACCTAGGTGTTCTTTCTGAAATGGAAATCTAATCATGACCCTCCTGTCCTTAAATCATTGAGTGGCTCCCCCTCGTGGGTAATTATTTGCTAAAGATTAGGGCTGTCTGTCTTTTCCTTAAGACATCAATAAGACTGATTATTAAGCAAATACATCTTTCAATTTCTACTTAATATTTAGTAATTATTCTTTATTAACCTTATTGGACTCTCGGTCCTCTGCTGGTGAGATCTTTTTACTTCAAAGTCCCTTTTGGGTTGTGGCCACATATGTCCTGTAGCAGATTGACCAGGTGGGCTCAACCAGGTCATTGCTGTTACAAGAAGGTACATGAGGCCTCTGCTATAGTATCAACTAAAACCTTTCTATTCAAAATATTAAGAGAGGACTTTTCTCTGAACATCAGTAATAATGTCAAAAAGCATATGCATAAATTCACAGGGATATATGTGGATGCGTACATATACATATGGGGTGTATGTGTTGTGTGTATATGTATATATATATATATATATAGTTATACTTTGCATAACAATGTTTTGGTTAACTGCTGCAGACTTCATGTCTCATAAAATTACATAATACCACATTTTTACTGTACCCTTTCTATGTTTAGCTACGTTTATATACCCAATTACTTACAATCATATCACAGTTGCCTCCAATATGCAGTACAGTAGCATGCTGTAGAGGGTTGTAGCTTAGGAGCAATGGGCTACATATTAAATAGCCCAGCTATACACAGGCTAAACTGTCTAGGTTTGTCTAAGCATATTCCAAGATGATCATACCTCAACAAAATGTACGGAAACTGACAGCTCCTTTCTGAGACCTTATCTCCTTGATTAAGCAATGCATGATTGTTTATCCATAGTCACCCCTTATCCTTTGGGGATAGACTCTGAGACCTCAAGAAATGCCTGAAACCACTGACACCTCTGAACCTTGTGTGTGTGTGTAAATTTATATATATATGTGTGTGTGTGTGTGTATGCGTGCGTGTGTAAACTATATATAGTTTTCTCTTATACACATAAATAATGAAGTTAAACTTTATCATATAAAGTTTACACTGATCAAGAGACAGAAGAGAAGGCTTCCACATAGGTCAAGACTATCTGTTTACTTAAAAGAATGTGCTTCATTATCGGTTAACAGTGTTTCTAGAACATGGAGTTACAGGCTTGGGTATTTTTTTCTCTCAGGAACATATTGTTTATTTCCTCCCATAATTGTAACTGACATAAATTATTTTTTAAAGACAAGAATATCTACCATTCTTTAGATACGTACACAAGTGCCCATACACAGATGATACACGTGCTGTAGTTTCCTTCATCCACGGTTTCTCTTTCAGTGATTTTACTAACCCATGGACAACCATAGCCTGAAAATACATGAGGACAGTACAATCAGATATTCTGAGACACAGAGAGACAGAGCCCAAATTCACACAACTTTAACAGTCCTAACAACTTCTGTCTCTTGATCAATGTAAACTTTATAAAGTTAAACTTTATCATATATGTGTGTGTGTGTGTGTATAAAACTTTATTGTGAGAGGAAAAACCCAAGCCTGTAACTCCACTTAATCACAATAAAAGTTTAACAATAATAACAATGCGTAGTAAAATAGAACAGTTCTAATCATAAACAGTCGTCTCTTGGTTTCTGTGGGAAATGGTTCCAGGACCACCACATCTCATCCTACAACCTAGATGATTTTACATTAATCCCTTACATAAAATGGCGCAGAGTCTGCATGTAACCTCCCATGTATTTCAAATCGTGTCTATTTTCCTTATGATACTTAATATGATGTAAAACTATGTAAATAACTGTTGTACTGTATTGTTAGGGAATAATGACAAAAAAGCATCTGTATGTGTTGAGTGCAGATGCACACATCGTGTTTTTCTGACTATTTTCAATCTTCCGGTGATTGAATCCATGGATGCAGAAGCCATGGATCAAAAGGGCCTACTATGCTGTGATGAGAGTTGTGTGAATTTGGGCTCTCTTTCTCTGTGTCTTAGAATATCTCATTGTAGTGTCCTCATGTATTTTCAGGCCATGGTTGTCCATGGGTAAGTAAAATCACTGAAAGAGAAACCGTGGATAAAGGAAACTACAGCACGCATATCATACATGTATGGGCACTTGTTTCCATATCTAAAGAATGGTAGATATTCTAGTCTTTAAAAAATAATTTGGTCAGTTACAATTATGGGAGGAAATAATATGTTCTTGAGAGAAAAAAAAACCCAAGCCTATAACTCCATGCTCTTGAAACACTGTTAACCGATAATGCAGCACATTCTTTTAAGTAAACAGATAGTCTTGACCTATGTGGAAGGCTTCTCTTCTGTCTCTTGATCAATGTAAGTGCAAATGTAGCACAAACCCAATCCCCTAATCGGTCTCTTTAATCAATGGAATGTGTAAATTAGCTGGGAAATGACACAGTCTTCCATTCTTAGGTGAAATGTTTATGTGATCCACTTGTATTTCAGATGGTTTTCAGTGGATTTCAGCATCACGTGTCCACAAGGGTGCCTAGCTCAATAATGTTTATTTCAGGCCCTCTGCTCCTCTGTTGTGACCATTTCCTAGGTAAGCTAGAAGTATCCAAAGCATCTTCTCAGTCTACTTTCAGAGGAGCTCATACTCAGCCAAACTTCATTAATTAGTGATCTTTTCTACTAAATAATTTATTATTGATTCTATGGCCAAGTAGATACAATGTGACCATTTAGTGATCTATAATCTTAGATACTACTGGGTAAAAAAAAAACTGGAAGAATTGATATGAAAAGAAATTTCTTTAAATGGTGCTTACATAGTGGTTGATATTGCAACTTGCTCTTGAGAGTAACTTCACAGGAGTTAAATAATATCACAGGAGGATATACAAATATTAATTATTCATGCATATTAAGTTATTCTTACTACTAATTACCCCTGAAGTCAAAACACATTTGGAACAGGAGAACCCTCTATTGTGAATTAGGTATACACATTGAGCTTTAAATCTATTTCTCTCTGCTTCTATCTTATACAAATGAATAACGATAATTAAGGTTTACTATTATTTAGATACTAGGAGCTTTTGATTTCATCACCATGCAAAAGTTCCTATCTACTTCTGAAAATAGCTACACTTCTTTATAGGTCATCTTCCACGACTATCAGAGAGGTGCATTTTTTTTTTTTTGAGACATTTCTTTTTTGTCACTCTTGGTAGAGTGCCGTAACATCATAGCTCACAGCAAACTCAAACTCTTAAGCTCAAGGGATTCTCTTGCCTCAGCTTCCTGAGTGGCTGGGACTACAGGCACCTGCCACAACACTTGGCTATTTTTAGAGATGAGTCTTGGATGGAAAGTGCATTTTGGGTGGCGACTGTGGCTCAAAGGAGTAGGGCGCTGGCCCCATATGCTGGAGGTGGCAGGTTCAAACCCAGCCCCAGCCAAAAACTGCAAAAAAGAAAAAAAAAAAAGGAAGGTGCATTATTTTCTATCTCTGCAGAGAGAAAGGTATATAGATTTATATAATTTATTGATACTCCTTTCCACACATAAAATACCAGTTTAGTATAATGGTATCTATTTCTTATATAAAGCATATTTTATGTAATAAATATTAAGAATCTACCTAGTATATTAAGTTTGGGTTAACCAAATATAGTTTAGTCTGCCTGAAATAATCATTCTTTGTTCTTACTTACACGTACAGATATAAACATTAAAAAAGAAAAACAAACCAAATAGAACGCTTCATGTCAGCTATTGACTGACAAATTCCTTTAATTCTTATCTTCTTTATTAGGATAATGAAGCAAAACAAACAAGCACTGGCTTCTGCTCATGTGAGTTTCTAATAGGAGGAAAAAAAAGTAATGAATGCAGATTTTATTTACTAAGCTACCTACATACTTCCCAGGGATATGGCAGCCAAGGGGAGAAAGAAATACAAATATTTTGACTTGTTTGCTAGTTTGTGATAATTAAGATTTAGTTGTCTTCCTTCTCTTGTTTTGAATATATTATTCATCCTGGTATGTGTGTTTCTGTGTGTGTGCGCTATGTGTACGTTCAATTGAACAAACGTATTGAGCATCTACTATTTGAAGATTCAGTGATACATGCTAGAGGGAATACAAGGGCGAATATATTTCCAGCCTTCTTTTCAAGGAATAAAATTATAAACAATAATAATAGATGAATAAGAGGAGATTTCTCTCTTTGTGTTCAGACAGAAGTTAACCCCACCTGAACTCACATTTGGAAGCAAATCTGGATCTGACGTAGGGCTGTTCATAGTTTTCATTTATCCTCTATTAGGTGACTGTGCACATATTTGCTTGCATATGGATGTGTTTGATTAGGACATACTGTCTCTGACTCCACCAGTGTCTTATAAAATGGATGCACACATGGCAAATTACCTTTCTAAGGTAATTCTGAAATATATCTAGACCTCAGGGTTTGGATCCAGGACTGATACTGATTGATCTCAGCTGTCAATGTTTGGTTGTAGGGACCAGTGAGCAGCATTGCAGCCCACCCTGCTCCTAAACCCAGGGCCCTGTGGGCCTGGGGAATGGAGGCTTTTACCGACTTTCACAAGGAAATTCTCTCCTGAACAAACCCTGCCTGGGAAGCACACAGTGACTTAGGAGATATCTTTGATTAATATTCTCATAAAGATTAGGTGAGGTTTTATAGCAGATTAAGTTTTCTTATTATTGTTGTTGTTTGTTTGTTTGTTTTTTGAGACAATTTCACTCATTCATCCTGGAGTTGAGTGCAGTGGCATCATAGCTATAACATCGAACTCTTGGGCTCAAATGATCCTCTTATCTCAGCCTCCCAAGTAGGTGGGACTACAGGCTCCCACAACACTGAGCTAGTTTTTCTTTTTGTAGTAGGGATGGGGTCTCAGTTTAGCTCAGCCTGGTCTCAAACTCCTGAGCTTAGTTGATCCACCTACCTCGGCCTCCCAGAGTGCAGATTAAATTTGAAGTCAGGGTGATCTCAAATCTGATAAGGGAAGGGATTTGTGGAGAAGATTCAAAAAAGATTTATAAAGAATGCGTATGTGATACAATGTTCCTTGAAAGCATCCATCTAATGGCAAGGACAGAAAGATAAGTGGGAAATAGAAGGAGACCAAGAGTTATCATGGCATAAAGCTCCCATTTACTACTCAAAACATTATGAATTGACCACTCTTATTACTGGCATTTTAAAGAGTAGAAAATTAGTATTTACTGAGTAATCTGGTTTGGGCCACATAGCTGTAGGGTGTGACAGCCGAAATCTAACACAAGTTGATATCACTTTAAGGATCGTATACTAACCACTTACCAAATTGAATTACTAGACTGGGAATATGGTAAATCTAAGTTCTGGTACTAGCCATGCTGGCTCCCCCTGGCACTTCTTGCCACCTTAGGGCTACACAGTAGCTAGGACCAATAACAAAAACAAAGAACCCAACAAGAATGAAAGCACAATTGCAGAGAATAGCTTTCAAAAATTATTTTGTGCTTTGTAATGGAGAGCTCAACTCTGATAACAGAAATCTTAACTGGGGTTTCCTGCTTCGTTTCCCAACCCCTCAATAATATAAAAGTCTGTTAAATTCCCTGCCCTCTGAATCACCACTTTTTAAATAAAGTAACTGAAATAGTGACATTATTTTGCTTCCAAGTCTTTTAAGTGTACAAGTCTCTCAAAGAGGCCATTACTTGAAAAACAGGACGTGGTTTGAAGTCTCACGAACAGCTATCTCTCTGCTTCTCCCACATTTTCGCATCCTTGGCAATTTCCCTTATGCTTTCTATTTGAAGCTGTTGGCTCTACTCTCTGTTACAGAACTTTTCTTCTTTTGAACTACCCTTGTTTTGCCATCGGAGTATTTCAGTATGTATAAACCATAACGTGGTATTTATTTCGTGTCCTCAACTAGATTAAATTTAACTTGTAGTTGCATTCCAATGTCAGTTTGACTTTCTGGTTTTTAATTACTGCTTTCAAAATATTGACTTACTACATTCATTCATTCATTCATTTTCTTTTCCAAAATATATTGAGCTTCTACACTAGTCTGGAAACTCTGAGAAGTACTCATGATATAAAGATGAATAAATTATGATCTTTAGTAGCGAATAGTTTAGTTAGGTATATAAATTAGCAATTTCCAAGACAGGTAATTTTTAATACAGGTATGTCTATGGTAACAAAGATGCAAATAAGAATGTGTTAACTCTCTTTTAATGGATCTTAGGAAGTTGCTCAGAGTTGATAATATCTGAGATACATTTGGAAAGGTGAGTGGGATATGCTTGGTAAATAAGAACAGAAAGGATACTCCAAGTAGAAAGAGCTTTATTTTCTTTGTGTTGTTTCTTATCTTATAGGCACTCCCCCCCACTTATTCATTACCTTTATAGGATGACTGTTCCAAGTAGTAAATTAATCTTTGTTTTCCATATTTTCTATTAAAATTAATTTTAGGGATTATGGGGGGAAATGACATGAGCCATTTAGTTGATTTACTTTCTTTTAAACTTTATATGTTATGGGAACTAAATAAGAAAGGGGCAGTATGTTTTGGTTGTTTAAATGCTATAAATTAATGTCTAGAAAATAAATTTCCACTATGAAAACAGCTATGCCACCAATTAAAATATCTACTCTTATCCCTTATTTAAACCTCTTAGTTGTAAGCAACAGAAGTGCACACTGGCCGATTATTTGAATTATTAAAATAAGTCTTCCTCGCTCTAGAAAAAAAAAGTGATGAGTTTAAATCTAAATATTTAGAAGGCAGGCCACAAATCCTACCATAGAATTAGTCTGATGAGAAAATTTTTAACTATTGTCATAGTGTTCTATCCTTAATGATGTTAATTTTGGCCCCCAAAACTTTACCACAAATGATAAATATCATTGTAGCTTTAGCTTTAATGGCCCCCATATGATTATTTCTAAATTCAGTCTGCAGAGCAGACTGTAATTCACATTTTCTTTTATTCAATCTCTAAATCTCTAAGGCAGAAATAAGAATATTCTTTATTTAACAAATATTTATCATACATTTATATGCACTAATTTAGGTGACACAAAATACACATTTGATTGATCTAAACATGATTGATGTGTGTTTTCATCTAAACACACATCAAAAGTGCCCTTTACAAGGTACAGTGTTTGGCTATATATGTAGTAGTCATCCTATGAGTCATCAAGGTAATCTTCATGGAGGAGAAGATTTGTCACATTCTGGCTCGGCGCCTGTGGCTCAAGTGGCTAAGGCACCAGCCACATGCACCTAAGGTGGTGGGTTCGAATACAGCCCGGGCCGCCAAACAACAATGACGGCTGCAACCAAAAAAAATAGCCGGGTGTTGTGGCGGGCACCTGTGGTCCCAGCTACTTGGGAGGCAGAGGCAAAAGACTTGCTTGAGCCCAGGAGTTGGAGGTTGCTGTGAGCTGTGGTGCCATGGCACTCTGCCCAGGGGGATAGCTTGAGGCTCTGTCTCAAAAAAAAAAAAAAGATTTGTCATGTTCTTACAGATGTATGTACATATCAAATATCAAGTTATATACCTTAAATATGTATGTCTTAATCAATTTTCTGCTGCAATAACAGAATATCACAGACTGGATAATTTATAAAGAAAAGAAATTTATTTTGCTCACAATTCTGGAGGCTGGGAAGTCCAATAGCATGGAACCAACATCTGGTAAGGGTCATTCCATATCAGATGGCATTACATGTCAAGAGGCATGTCCATAAGACAGTGAAAGAGAAAGGGGCATGAACTTACTGGAAGCCCACACTGGTGATAATCTGCTTCCTCATAACAGCATTAGTCCATTCACAGAGGCTGAGACCTAATGCCCTCATCACCTCTACTCTTTTTTTCTTTTTCATTGAACTGTGTGCAAATCAGGTGGTTTTATGTTTTTTATTCTTTTTTATTAAGTCATAAAGAGGTAGATCATGTATACATTAATGCATTTATTGGGTACAATGTGCTGATTTCATATACAATTTGGAATGCTTACATCATACTGGTTAATATCACCTCTACTCTTTTTTTGTTTTGGGGGGTTTTTTTGCAGTTTTTTTTTGACCAGGGCTGGGTTTAAACCCACCAAATCTGGCATATGGGGCTGGCATCCTACTCCTTTGAGCCACAGGCACCACCCCCACCTCTACTGTGAATACTGTTAAAAGGGCCATTAAGTTTCCAACACATGAACTTTTGGGAGACACATTCAACACATAGCATTATACAATAAAAAAGTTATAAAAAAGTTATTAGCCTGGCAAAGTGATGGCATCATAAACGAACTGAAGCCAGAAAGAGATTATTATGTTCTAGATTGTCTAAAAGTTTATATTATTTATATTGTATTCTTAACATGGTGGTCATAAGTGTTTCTTTTAGTACAGTTTTTTCTTCAATAGTTTTCAAAAGCCTATTAAGACAATTTTTTTTGTGAATTTTTATATCTTTATGTAGTTAGATAAACCAGAAACATCCCTTTGATAATCCCAAGGTAATCAATGATGTAAAAGTTTTTTTTCCTTTAAAGCAATTAATGTTGTTTTGCTACCACATGTTTCTGTAATGTAAATTAGCTCATAAATGATTGGTGAATAGGGGAGCGCTGTCATATTGATATGAAAGTCACAATTTTTTGAGCCAGTTATTGATTTTTTACTATCAAGTAATAGGGTCTGAATAAAAGATATGCTAACAAAACTGAATGAAGCAAGGGGCAAAGGAATTGAATACTGTTCATAGACTCGTAGTTCCTCTTTGCTCCTTTGTACACACAATTTGTCTTAGAAGTCCTTTTCTCTAATATTTGTGCATTTTGTGCATTTATGAATAATTAGTGGCTTCTACATTTCCCTGTATCTCTTATGTAGAAATTATCTGTGTTTCCTTATATTTAAAATGCTTTATTTGTAGTAACATGTCTTTATACTTTAGACATTTAACATATCACTTTTTAAAATGCGATATTTTGAATAAATTTTATTATTTTTGTCACCCTTGGTAATTTTAACGTGTGATATTTTTCAGCATTCTTCTATTGTGTATTTTCTATAAATTGTTCTTAGGAAGCAAAGTCAGTGAAATCATTCCTGAACTATTTTGAACAGCATCGCATAGAAGGAAGCCTTTCCTTACTATTGAAACAATAATCCATGAAAACCAAAAAATTAGGAAAATCTACTGCTTTTGTTCCCCTGGCAATCCAGTTAATCTACTGTTCATACAAATGCCTTCAACTAGATCTTTTCCCCTATTAAGGGGATAGCCAGTGGCAAAGTATAGAGTACAAAAGCAAATAAAGGTTAGAACGTTGACTAGCAATGCAGTCTATCAGTTTGTATTGGTAATTGGCACACCCCATGTGATAAATTTCCGACACCACTGAAACTCAGCTGTTTCTCTAATGGTACACTTGCTCCTGTGCTGTCTGTTGTTTCATTGTCTTTCCAACTAGAGGACAAACTACTGGAGGGGAGAGACATATTTAATATGTCTACATGTCTTATAACCTAGCATAAATGTCAGGCAAACATGGATATCTGGAATATGTTTTCTAATTGATTTACACTATTTGGGGCTGACTTACATTAAACATTAAGAAAAAAATATTGGAAAGAGTTGACTTTCAACATTTGAATTAACAGTTGGCAAATGAAAAGGAAATAACATGACCCATCATTTACTCCTATGTAAGATATTTTTGGGTTAACTCTTTTGGGGAGGAGTTGCTTCATTTTAGAAAATATTACTGCCTTTCTTATTTTCTTTCTACTTTGATGGGTCTAATTCCTGCTAACGTTGAGAATTTCAAAGAGTCACAGAAGAGCATTTTGCCTCCTCTGTGTTGACAGTATTTTTTATTATAAACAAATGATTGCTTCTGAGATTGTTGTTGGCCTGAGTCACATTTCAACGTGGTACAAAGGCTTTTTTGTTTTTTTCAGTCCCCATGGTAGAAGAAAAGAATGCTTGTCCTTGCTAGCTGTATATATTCATCAAGGTAGAAATGTCAGCTTCAGAAATAATTAGTGCAGTAATTATGGCTTTTGTAGGTGACTAAGTTGCTGAAAACAGAGATATTGACATGTTGCATCATTTCTTTCAAAAGTTCCCCATGGCCTTCCCAGTCTTCTGCTTGGTTATATTTATTTCTGCTTGAGAAAAATAGGACAGTTACATAAAAGTATACGGTCTAGGTAAGTGGATATGTTTCTTGGTCATGATATTGATATCTCTCATTCTTATTTCTAAGCAGTGCTCCGAAATCCCAGTCAGATTGATTTTAGATCACATCTGTATAAACAGAGAGATAGTACTGGTGAGATTATACCTGGACTTGATAATGGGAGGTTTCACCAGTTACTTCAAGACACATTTCAACCTGTGATACTTCTTGTGAAAAATCTTTGAAAAGAGAGACTATTTGACAGATTTAAGTCTGTTTATTATATTCCAGAGACAGATAAGCTTCACTGGGCAACTATAATACACATATGGTTAGCTATAGTAGCATATATACTGGAAGAAGTACTCCTACCAGCTAGTGATCCATTCAGAGTTACAAATAAGGAGAAAAGGAGGCAAAATAGAATGGTTCCTATTAGTAATTTTGAATTTCACTGAAATTTCCCTGGAATCATAAACTCAAATCCCCAGTTAAGCAGTATTTGGATCTATGCAAAATTGTGTATGTTTATAGTAGTATTTGTTAGCAGTGAACTGTCCTCAGCACAGACTTTTCTTAGAATATTATATATCTCCCAATTTTCTGAGAAGTCCTCCCCTAAATTCGAACAATTAAGAAGTGAGTTTCTCATTCCGTGATGCTTTGGAATTGACGCAGGAATGAGTCACTAGGTAAAATGCTCTGCAACTGTTTCTATTTTCTTTTCATTTTAGAGATTCTCCCAAAAGAAAGAGCAGAGGACTCCTAGGAAACTTAAGATCTTTCTATCTCAAATCCCCCAAGCTTCATTCATTCCCAGAACAGAATGTAATTCATGGCAGCCACCAAAGAAGAACATTCGTAACTTTTGGTGGTTCGGTACATCTTTCTATCAACTCCAGCTTCTGAACTGGCCTATAGATAAAAGCCCTAAATTTAAAGATTATATGTCTGGGTTCAGTTAAGCATTTACTTTTCCCTTTGACCCCATATTCCATTTTACAACGCAGATTATGGCTAATAATCTTAAGTGCCTTCTCTCCTAGTGCAATTCTGTTCACCATTTTTAAATCGGAACTACAGAGCTTGTGGCAAAATGAGTGAATAGAAAAAAATAGTGACACTAAAATACTAGAGGCACATGGAGCCGAAAGACAAAGGATAGGAAAAGGGGACACATTTTGACCTCTGCATTTGCTGCCCAACCTGAACTTGCTTTTAATTGTCTACCATGTTAGGATGATCAGCTGCCTTAGTTTGATGATTTAGAGAAAAGGGAGCAACAGTCTTGGCAATCAGAAGATTTGAGTTTAAGACCTACTCATTAGTTGTGTGATTAACTCTTGGGCATCTTTGTCTGTTGTTGTTCTTGTGGTTAACAAAAGAGAATGAGAGCAATCTCCTAGGTTAAGGTACTGCAGGAGAGATGAATTAAGAAATACACTTCTATTTCATAGGTTGTAAAATAACATCTCACTGATAATTCTAAGTCAGCAGATGAGTTCTCTTTAGCTTGCACACTATCAAAAAAAATTTTGAATTTTCAGTTAAAAATTAGAGACTTTGCATTAGAATGTGGATACTCTGTTTCTTATGAAAATGCAGAAGTTCTGGAAGCACTGTGCTGAGTGAGGTAGGTGGCTGCTGTCCCTATAGAAAGTGTGTGCTTTCTAGGTCACCATCATTACCAACACTCTCTATTATTTGTACCCAGACTCCATCACTTATTTATGTTACCTACATGACCTTATAGGCTTTTGAATTTGTGATACTTGTTGTCACTTTTATAACTTGTCAGGGTATTAATACAAAATATGACAAAGTAGAATGACAATGGCTTAGTCACCCCAGGCAATGTGAGATAAAACCAGAGAGAATACTTTCTGTCTCTTGTTAACTAGTGTTTTCCTGAATGCAAAATGGGGGATAGGAATTTTTAATAGTTCTGGCATTTATTCCTTACATTTCAGACCTAATCTGAAACCGTGCTGTTTCTAGTAAAGTCCAGGTTATAAGGCAGTCTTTGGAAATGCTCACCAGGCAGGAAAACATTTAACCTTGTCTGGAAATTTCCCAGAGGGAAACAGTATCAATATTGTCAAATTCAAATTGTTTTCTTTCAAACTAAAAACAAATGTGTGATTCCATTTTATTATTATTAAATGCACTTATGAAAAAAAAGTCTTTGGACAATGAAATATTTGATACCAGTATGATAACACTCTTTCTTATGAAAGAAAATGGGCTTGATTCCTAACCATACTTTATTATATATTTTAGGAAAAGCACAATTTTATGAATTTGACTCAAAAAGAAAATGTATATATGGGATGCCTTTGATTTACAAATGAACAATGCAACTCTGACATTTTCTCATTCTTTTAGATAAAACTAACCATTTCTTTATTCTATTTTTAGAGATATAGGAAATTTTTTTTGCTTTCCTTTTCATTTTAAATGTTAAGTATCTATTGGTATAAAGGCTGGCAAAGAACGTGTAAGAATATATTATCTTTCTTTTTACCTATTTGGATTTAATTTTTCTCTTTATCATTAAGAGGAAAACTCTTTTAATAGATTTTAAAACTTTTTTAGAAAATCATAAGAAGTAAAGCTATAAATTCCTCTCTAACACTTTAACTACAACTCACAAATTTTGGTGTATTTTTAATTTTTACACTTTTTGAAATATTTTCTTGTAATATATTTGTGATTTTTCTGATCTGCGTTTGTTTAAAATCATGTTAATAGATTTTCAAATTTCAGGGTAATTTTCTAGATACCTTACCATTATGGATTTCTAAGTCAATTCAGTTATGGTAATAGATTTCAACTTTTAAAATGTATTGATACCTGACTCACGGTATATTACATCTTTATGAACTTTCCATGCACACTTGAAAATATTCTGTTTTCTGAAGTTTTGTGTATAAGGTTCTATAACTGATAATGAGGTCAAAGTACTTGCTAAGGTTGTTTGCATTTTCAGTATCCCTTTTACTTTCCTTCTATTTGCTTTATCATTCATTTAGATTACGAGAAGAGTCTTAGGATCTACAACTACATCATGAATTTCTCGGTTTCTACATTTAATTTACTTCTTTTTCGTATAGTTTGAAAATTTGCTATCACTGTCTAAGGAGTTACGATTGCTGATTCCTTGGAGAGCTTACCTTCCTGTCATTGTGAAATGATTTTCAGTTTTTCTGTCTTTGAGTATTTTAGGCAACATAGCTATGCCAGCTTTCTCATGTTTACTGTGCAGAGTATATCTTATTCCTTATTTTTCAACATGCAAACAATCTGTCTTCATTTTTAAAGTATCCGGCCTGTCTGTAGTTTTAATGGGAAGTCCTACTGTCTCCAGCCCTTACTACTGACTGGATTCCAATGTCTGTCTCTCTGTGGGAACTGTAAAACGGTGTCTGAAATACCTGCTCAGATTTCTTAGCCTTCCTTTTGCTTTCTTTTGTTTGCTGAGGACTTTGTAGAGGATCTCCTATTCATATGCAGTTCAGGAGTCAGGCCAGTATTCAGTAGGACTTTAAACTCAGATTGGGAGCTCCCTCTTCTGAGAAGTTGTCCTTCTGAGATTGCATCTTTTTCATTTTCCTTAATCCTCAGCTCCTTTCTCTGATACCAAACCCACCAAACAGTCAGGCTTTCTATTTAAGCTTCAGCAGCCTTGCGCCTCATCCAGTGAGGATTGCCCGTGGCATATATAAGTTCGCACAAGTGGACTTCCCACGCTTTACTACAGTCAAGAGTCAATTCCTATTTTCAGCCTTCTCTGAATTACTCTCAGTGAGTTTATAGTTCTTATCTGTACGAAAATTTGGCCTAAAAAACTACACTTTCATTACAGAACTGAAACTACCCATATTCTAGTAGCAAATTTGCCCTCAGATAATGAAGTGCTAATTTTGTCAAATCAGCATTGTCTCAAAAATTAAAAGAGTGATCCCTCCTCTTTTCAGGTTATCTGAGTTGAAATACTTTTATGTGATAGTACAACAGGCCACACAGCTATCTAAGCTATGACCCAGGCTGGTGTATCTATTCCCATTGGCACCTACAAAGACATCCAAGTTCACAGCTGGCCTCTAGGTTCTGGCTCATCCATGTCATGCTAACTGAGAGATCCTTTCTGGTGTAGAATCCTTCCCTGTTCATCTATCATCTCTCACCAAAGATGTGGGGATTTGGGGGATGTTTTTCTATGTCAATCTCTGCCCATGAACAACCAAGCATAGTTGCTTCTGACACCATCTGCATGGGTTAGCCGCCTTCCTAAATCTGTTCTATTACTCTCACAACTGGCTAGAGTTATGAGGGAACTCCTCATACCCATTCTCTTCTCAACATCAGTCTTTAAATTTCTCCTGTTTTAGTCTAAAGAGTAAAAGAATTATACTCTTTTAAAAATGTGATACAGATGGAGTATGGGCCATAACAAAGTACCTCACCAGGTAGCATTTCAAATTTGATTTTTTATTCCCTAACTGTGACTTTTGAATATCAAAAGTTATTGATTTAATTATTTTATTCTCTGTGATTTAGGGGTACCTTCTACCAGACCTTAGATATTGATATGAATTGAGAGTAATATCAAAAGTAAAATGCAATGGTTAGCATGTCAGAATAGTCTGTTGCCACAGGTGTATATGTGCCTTTGTGTCCAAGAAGTTAAGACAAATGCATGCACTTATTTCAAAGGAAGGAAACAGCAAACCCTATTCTCTAAGAACCAGTGGTTTCTTCATACTTTCAACAAATAAACATATGCATTCTTACTGGGCTAACTGCTAAAAAAGAGTGATGAACAAGAGAGGCTAAATAAATAAATAAATATATATATATTTAAAATAAATAATAAATATATATTTATTTCTATGATATAGTATATATTTAAATATATATAAGTATATATATTTAAAATAAATAATGAATAAATATATATGTTTATTCCTATGATATATATATTTAAAATAAATAATAAATATATATATTTATTCCTATGATATAATCAGAGAAGATAAACAAAATTAAATAAGGAACTGTATAAGATTAGACAATCATAAATTACATAAAGAAAAGTCAAATAAGGAATAAAGAGGGATAGGAGACCTGTTTTAGATAGGGTATGTGGAGAAAATCTTCCTGAGGAGGTGAAATTTTAGCAGAGGTATGAACAAGAGTGGGAGCAAGACCATGTGAAGTTTGCAGAAACCCCGTGACGTGCGCAGGTAATAGCACCACGCCAGCCCAGAGGCGAGACTAGGAGAGAGTCGGGCAACAAGGGCAGCGAGCAGGCGGAGAATGATGGACGACACACACTGCTGGGTTCATTCTCTCCAGCCCAGGAAAGTCAGCATCCGTTCATCCCAGGTGCACTAAAAAAATGGTCATTTTCTCTTATTTCCTCTAACTTGGAAAAGGCTGGGAAGCATTGATCTAAGTTATCTTTCTCACAACAGTTTCATCTGTGTGGAGCCTTTATAACTTCAGCAAATCAGATTGGCTCATCTTTTGGACTAAAACATTTTCAATCAATAAATTCCATGAATCATCAATTACATGACTCTTTGTAAACATACAAAATTCCTCACCTCGGCTTCTGCTTTTGCTTTCTCTCCCTCAACTGTACTATTTCATTTATGGAAATGTCTGGATAGACACGTTTGTAAAATGCTTCTATTTCTGTTTCAGGAAAGACTTTAATCTCAGAAACAGTGAAATTATAGCCCTCAGTTTTACATTCAGTATTTTTACATTTGACTTTTAAACAGAATTCCCTTTTCTCCTTTCACTAAATCAATATTCACATTCTTCCTGATTGTGTTGGAGGCGACAGAAGGCCCTCATCCATTTGAAAACTATTTAAACCCAGGTAACAACTAGTTTAAAACGATTTAAACCTAGTTAGTTCAGAAAAAAAAAATATATCCATTTTCCTCTGTGTTGCAAAGTTTATTAGGTAAGACTTATGTTTACTGTAATGAAACATAAAAATAACTTTTTGCTTCAGATAAGTTAGTACTTTTTCCCTCTGCAATTTGAAGATACTTGAATCAATAATTGCATTTGTTAAATGCAAAAACTAGTTATGAGATGCCTACGTATGGGTCATGTTGACATTTTCCCAATAGACGTAAATTGAGAGTGCCTCCTTGATTTAAGTAACAAATGACTATCCCAATTCTATATCTGAGAAGAATCTAAAAAATATATCTTATATTTAGGAGGAACTGACATAATGTGATTGACTTGCACTCACTACGGCAGGCAAGTACACCTGTAGACACCTGCCTTGAGACAGATTGTGTTTTAACAGAGCAATAAAGTAGCTTTCTCTCTTCTGTGTATGATAATGTTGCTTTTAACCCATAGCAGCAGGGCCTCTGTTCTGACATTTTTTCCTCAGTATTTCTAGTTTTTCACAAACAGTTTTATGGGTACCTATTAGGGGCTAGACATCATTTCAGGCATTAAAGATAAAAAAATAAAATAAAAAAAGGAAAGACGAAAAAGACATATTCTATTCCTTCTCTGAACTCACAAGGAGGAGGAGAAATGGATTCAGACGTAAGTTGTAAGAATCATTTCCTTTAATAAATTGCTGTTGTCAAAACTATGAAAGACATAGAATGTCAAAGGTTCTATCGTAGAAGAAAATGATTCCTGGGAAAACGTCCCAAGAATGTGGACACATGAGTTCTTTCTTAAGAGGCAAGTAGTTTTTGTCAAAAAAAGAAAGCATTTGGGTTCATTATAACTTAAGAAATAGCATAAGAAACCATGACCAACTGATGCTTTCAAGAGATATGAGTGGCAAGAAGAGGGAAGGAAAAGCCAAAGTCATGAAGAGTTCAGAATTTATTCTACAACCTTGCAAAACATTAAAGAATTTGGAATTCATGGGAAATAAGATGAAGGACTATGATTTCAGAGGTAACCTTAACTAACAGGATCTTGGATTATTATTTTTTATTAATTTTAATTAAAATGATAACTGTATACATTTATGGGGTACAATGTGACGATTTAATATACAATGTGGAATGCTTAAATCAGACTGATTAACATAGCCATCACCTCACTTACTGATTTCTATAAGACATTTAAAATTGACTCTTAGTGATTTTGAAATATACCCTTGCATGATGCACATTAGGTGAGATCCCGCCAAATGCCCTCCCCATTTCCAATCCCCTCTCCCATCTCTCCCCTCTCTCTCGCTAGACTATATTTTTGTTGCACTATTTGTATGAGTATGTAAGTATTTATATATTGGTATCATAATAGTTTTGAGTACATTGGATGCTTTTTTCCCATTCTTGAGAAACTTTATTAAGAAGAGTATGTTCGAACTCCATCCAGGTAAACATAAAAGATGTAAAGTTTCCATCCTTTTATGGCTTAATAGTACTCCATGGTATACACAGACATATTTAGGACCTTGAATTAGTAACTAAAGGGATAAGAGACTCAACTTGGAGTGACTTACTGGATGAGTACAGATAAGAAGCGTGTCATTTTCAAAATCTGTTAGCACACATGTTCCACTATATCAAAAAAAATTTAAAAGATTTCACATAAAATTGGAAATTTCTACATATTTCTCTCCTCCTTAAAGTTTCTGATACATTCTTAGAAATGGAAGTATCTCAGAACATAGATTATTCCAATGTTCTTATAATTTACTGTTTCCTAAGTTTATTTCACCAAAGCTCTCAGTGAGGACTTTTTTAAGTCCAGAATGAAAACACTACTCCATCCAACACAATAATAGAACTAATGCTGATTAACACACCATGAGTCCAATGTGTTGGACTTGGGTGGCAAGTGTCATGTTCTTTATCCCCCACACTACCCTCATCATAAAGCAAGCACACACTACCATGTTCCAACATGTAACCTATGGGAAAACAGGACTCAAGAGAGGAGGTGGTCTGCCAAGGCTGCAGAGCTAACATAACCCAGGAACGCTGACTCTTTTCTCTTAATACTTAACACTTACGTGATTCTGCCACCTCCTACCTTGTGCTAAAAAAAAAAAAAGTGGAAATCAGTTCTTTCTAGAAAAAGAGGATCTGAAATCTTTCTACTTGCTGTGGGAGTGCCATTGGAAAGTATTGCTTTGCCACGTCTTTCATCACACCAAGAAGATTCTAGGACATTTTTTCAACTAGGTGAGAGAATGTGTCTTTTTCTTTCTTAACGACTCCATATTGAACTGTCAAACTAAAACAGTCTTGATGACAGATCTCTCTGTATGTGCCTTCAATGTCGGGAATTTCCTTAACTTGGTGTTTATTCTTTTACCCTGTGCTGATATTCTTGGCAAATCATAGTAACTGTGAATGAAATAACTATATTTACTTATTTTTCACTGTTTTGACATCCCTGAGACCTTTTCCATAAGGTTGGTACCCGTAGCACAGTGGTTATGGCCCCAGCCACATACACCAAGCGTGGCAGGTTCAAACCTGGCCTGGGCCTGCTAAAACAATTGCAACAAAAAAATGGCTGGGCGCTGTGGTGGGCATCTATAGTCCCAGCTACTTGGGAGGCTGAGACTCAAGCCCAAGAGTTGGAGGTTGCTGTGAGCTGTGACCTACAGCACTCTACTGAGGGCAACATAGTGAGACTCTGTCTCAAAAAAATAAAAAGTGTTCCATAAAATAAGTCTAAAAGTATGTTAGAACATTTAGCAGTAATACATTGGATAAATTCTCTTTAGGATTGAGAAGTTATCTTGGAAGAGCAGAGAATTAAGCAATTCAAAATGTATCGTGATCATCCCAAGGAAACAGAAGAGTTGTTAAATATATTTAAATTTTGAACTCTTATTGTTTTCCCACCAATAGTTTGCCAGAAACTGTCCAAAAAATCCACTATAATAATAATAGCTAAAAATTATTTAATGCTTTTCACTTTTTAACTTATTAAAAAGTGTTATGTTACTTTTATTATATAAGCAGCAGAGCTTAAGAGGATCACACCAGGAATTAGGATTTGTGTAGGCATGTTAACAAATAAGGCAGCCAAACGCAAAGAGTGTGTTTGGTGATAATCCCAACGTCAAGATTCATCAAGCACCCTTCTGTGTCAGTAAACAGATTGAAGACATGGCTGTCTGGGCCACAAGGTGATGGAGGTTGGTGGGGCTCTGTGTGCGGGCTCACAAACACACCTGGATGCATCTGGGCAGTTTCCACCTTTGACGAGGGCTTGTGCTTCTGTCCAGAACTGTGTCCGGTCTCCTCCTTACACTGCTCATCACTTGCCTCGCCCGAGGGGATTTTTGTCAGGAAGAGTTAAACCACTGGCAGCTTAAGTATTCCCCATCAACCTAAAGCTATTTTGGGGCATGTCCCTGACACAGTATTGCAAAATTTCTACTAATAACCATTTCTTCTTCCATTAGTTATGACATTTTTGCCAGTGTTACCTGAACTCTCCCTAGCCCGTGCACACACACACACACACACACAAGTATGCAAAGAAAAGACAGTAATTACAGAAGACTGGGATTTTTTTTTTAAAGATAGAAAGTAAGAATATAAGTTTTCCTTTAATTGAAACTGAAGATCTGACTTAAAAATAACACAACCGAGTTAACAATCTGAATCCCTCTAAATATTGAATTCTTCTCTGAACCCTTGCATTCCAGCTTCTGTCTTTACCTGACCTCCCAGGCACTGAGCCAATATGCTTGGAAACACTTTTAACATTTTCCCACTGTCTCATAGATATCTGCACATTTTTAGTCCTAATACTTTGCTCATCCTTTTTCCCTTTTTTTTCATTTTGAAAAGAGGAATCTTAGTCATTCAAATAATGTTTAAACTATATATCTTAACACAATAATTAAGTAAATGAGGTGAAAGCTATTTTAATTAGTTTGATGTAAGCATTCCAAATAATCAACACATTGTACCCCCACACACGCATAAATGTATTCATGATCTATGTGTATGTGACCTAATCAAAGGGAAATATTTATGTATATGTTCAGCTTGATATGTTAGAACAAAATCATAATTGTTAAGTCAGGGACCGACGAGGAAACCTGAGTGTTATGGTTTTCTACTGAGCATGGAACATGCCCTTAGTTGTTTGCTTTTGTCCAGCTCCAGAAATAGAAGGCGTTATTATATCTGAGTAAAATATGAAAAAACTATAGAGCTATGTCTTCAGATGTTCATCATTCTGACCCTGTGTCTCCATCTGAGTTGTTATTGAGCATTAGATTAAGAGCTATTCATTCCATATCCATATTTTTACAAGTCATGTGAAAAATTAGAAAAAGTTGGCAGGACAGGAGTTTATTACTGCTCCTTCAAATTCAAGTCCAGTATTTAAAATATCATTCTTTTATTTGCACTGTGAAAAAAAGACACCATGTCTTGGAGTGACTAACAAAAGCTGAATGCATTGAACAGAAAAAAAATTATACAATGTAACTTAGGCTTAACAACATGTTAAAAATATGATAAATGGGTCCATATATGCCATATTAGCTTGGGAAAAGTCACTGTTTATGTTATTTTAATGAAAATTTCAAAGAGTTGTGATGAGCTTACTTGTTATAAAAATCAAAAATGTCACAAAAATGGGTGACAGTGTTTAACATGTGACTAATGAAATGAAAACCTCAGAAGGAGACGTTAACTGCATATCTAAATGTTTCTAAGGTGACCATTAATAAAACTTATTACTGGATATCACCTGCCATAAACATAGGCTTTAGTTTAATAGGTGAAATACATTATTTGCTGAATGCTGGTGAAACTTGCACACACTATTCTAAAAAAAAAAAGAAAAAACTTATTTTAGAAACACTCTCTACAAGAGACATAACCTAACTCCAATGAGAATAACTTTTATGCAAAAATCCCAAGACACCAACTGCTGGCATAGATGCAGAGATAGAGGAACACTTACACACTGTTGGTGGAGCGCAAGCTAGTACAACCTCTACAGAAAGCAGTATGGAAAAGAAAATCTAACTTTTGATCCAGCAATCACACTACTGGGTATTTATCACAGGAAAAAGACGTTTTCTAAAACAGACATGTGCACTCAAATATTTATAGCAGCCCAAAACAGAACTTCAAAGATATGTAAGCAATCTAAGTGATCAACTCCATGAGCGGATAATAAATTGCTGTACTGTGGAGTTCTACCCAGCCTAAAAGAAAAATGGTGAACTGACACCCCTCGTATTAACCTGGATGGAACTGGAGAGCATTCTTCTAACTAAAGTACCACAGGAATGGAAAAACAAACAGCACATGTACTCACGATTATATCAGTACTAATCAATCTGTGCACATGCGGAGATAACACTCTTCAAGCAGGTGGGCATGGGCGGCGGAGATGGGTAAATTCACACCTAACGGGTACCAGGCACACTACCTGGGTCATGGGTACACTTAGAATTTTGACTCAAACTCTACAAAAGCAATTTATGCAGCCAAAGCAGTTATACCCCCATAATATTATGAATTATATGTATATAAATAATATTTTAAAAAATTAAAAAGAAACAAGAAGCATTGTCTTTCTTCATTAGAATTATTTATCTTCTTCCTGTTCTTTGACAAAGAAAACCAAAGACAGTAGCTCGGTTCTGTGATGCTGCAGGTGTTGAAAGCCAAGTCTAGTATCAGATTCTCTCGTGTAATAAAAGTTTGGTCCCTTAGGTCTCTGCTCTTATTTAGTAGAGAATTTGCAGGCTTCCGCAATGGAAAATAATTCTCTGGCTAAGTACTGCAGAACTTCACGTTCAAAGTGCTATTTGTTTGAAAGTTTAAGGTAGGATAAGATGATGTGAATTTTTAAGTTAACTTTTCATCACATTTGAGTACAGATAGTTTAAACCTTACAAATAGTATTTATTTTTCACAAACTTTACTTCTGTGGGAATTATCCTTACTGTCTGGTTGAGGGAGAAACATTCCATGGTGACTAGTTTTATAGTTATTCCACCATTTTTTGGTATTTAGTCCCTTTCAGGTTTCCACTCCATGTTAGATCAGTATGGGATCTATATTGGCTAATGTAAATGTTGTCTAATATAAATATTTGTGTAACCCCAAGGCAGCATGTCTTTTCTTCCTTCTGTCAAATGGATATTGCTAGGTTTCCTTCCATTTCTGTATTATAATAGCCCGGGTGGGCTGCTCCAGGCAAGTACTGTGTCTAAATCTGCATCCTCAGTGCATGGTCTGGTTACCTATCCATGGTGTGGAGGGAAGAAGGAGGGGTGTGAAGGAGAGAAGGAAAAAAAGGAAAGAAAGGAGAGAAGGGAAGAGGCGTCAATTTTATTGGTTCTTATTTATCTCAAATGTTTGTGGAACTCAATATATCACACAATTGAGTGCTCAAGTAATAAGCTTGGGGGATAAGCTTGCTACATCTTCACAAGTGTCGAAATATAACTAAGATAGAATTTTAAGCCAGGCACTTTAAATTTCAGCAAAATCCGCCCTCATTTTCTAAATGCAGTGACTAATCACGAGGATGCCCTTTTCCCCATCCTTTCTGTCCCGATAGACTTTCACCCTTTTCATATCCTCGCTCACTTCACTTCAGCAGAGTACCATGGGAATAATAGCTTCTGTCACCAGAAGTGGGAGGACTGTGATGTAATGCACTGGGGAATTCTGTTAAACTCACTTAGCACCTAATCCACTCAAGTCAAAGCTGGTGTTGGAGTTATCACTCACTGGGCTGGCTTTGTATGCAGAGCAACTCAATCTCCACACATCTTCACAAATTACTGGTACTAATCCTCACATAGTAGGCTGCGACAGTTGGAAAAGATACCTCTTCAACTCCTAATTTTCTTTATTTTCATTTCTTTCTTAACACCTCTTTGCAGATAATTAGCTTTTTTCCCCTTTTCTTTTTTAGACTATTTTAAATTTGCCCATGTCAGCTGATGAATGAGCCAAGTTCTAGCCCATGAAGGAAGCACTCGCTGAATGCTAAGCTGGTGCTCATTGCTTAGCACAGAGCATAGAATGCAACACAGTCTATTCTCAGAGGCAAGCAATGGAATATGCCCTTTACACATTCTCAAACCAATTTATTTGAGTAAATGTGAGATAAATACTGTGCATTGCTGAACAACCATCTAAATACCTGGTAGGTTACTGGAAAGCTCTTTCTGGTTAAGTTTCTCATTTTTAAAGATAAGATTAACCTTTTTTAATGTGGCTTATGGTTCCCCACTTCTGCTTTCTCTGGTATGGATTGCAATTCTTATAAAGATTCATAGTGAAAATCATTCACAAAAGAAATGCAAAATTTTATTTAAGTGCACATGTGTAAATTTAAGCCATTTGTTCTCATGCCTCGCTAGGTACTTTTGCTGACTCTTTTGAGATAATCTCTTTTCCTTAATCGCTGATCCTGTTGGTATGAATGAGTATGGGTTTACTGTTCCCAGTCACTGGTTTAGAATAGTGATATCTCATAACCCCCCCATAGTTGGTGACTACTCACACATTCACATATTCCAGATAATCAATACATCTCTCTAGCAGCAAAGTTTCCAGCTACGCATTTGGATGGCAATCCTTCTAAAATAGGTCAAAAATTACATTGTTTTATTATTATTTTAAACAGAGAGTGTCTCTCTTCTTAGTAACTCAGAGCCATCATTATGAAGAGCAGTCATTATATTCTTCCGTACAATAGTAACGCCTTCTTATATTTTAAAGTCCTTTATTCCTTTCTTAAGTCAGGGATTGTGATCCTAGCTCTGCCCTTTTCCTTTCCTGGCACTACTATCTTCTAACTGCCGTAGTATTTTATATATAGCTGCCTGAACAACTGTGGTTCCTCCTTTCCTTTTGTGTGAACTCATGGGCTTTGTGATACATATTTGCTACTCACCAATCATTTCTGCCCATTTTAGTTTCTTGCCTATGTCCTGGATGGGATTTGTTACCGCTAGTCAAATCTCTGTGAAAGTGGGAAATTTGCAGATGTCCACTCCTGGAAAACAAAGAAAGATAAAGAGGGCACTTTAGACCGAAAACATCGTAGGTGCTGAGGGATGTCCCATGGGAGGCACAGGCTAAATTTAGAAATGCAAATAAATAGAAAGTGAATTTTGCTTCTGCAAGGCTTACCTTCCTAAATTGTGCTCCTTAGATTTAAGCATCACTCTGAAGTCTTCAAATAATGTGATGGCAGGAATTTTCATTCCCTTCCAAATTCATGTTAAAGTTTAATGGTCATTATAACCGTGTTAAGAGGTAAGACTTCTTAGAGGTAATTAGGCTCTGAGGGCTCCTCCCTTATGGGTGGAATTGGGGCTGCTGTCAAAAGGTGAGTTGGGCCCCTTCTTGCTCTCTAGCCATCTCACCTTCCACCATCTGATGACACAGCAAGAAGGCCCTCACTAGATGCCAGCACCTTGATAATGAACTTTCCAGTCTGTAGAACTGTCAGCCAATAAATTTCTATTTGTTATGAAATATCTATTCCCAGGTATTCTGCTACAAATAGCACAAAACTAAGACAGACAGTCATATAAAATTTTGACAGCATAATAGCTATGGATGTTTATAGATGATATGACAATTTTCATTTACTGATTCCAAGGAAAAATAAAATAATTTCTGACTTATGTATTTATTTCTCTGTTCACCTATCTTGAATATCCAGAATTCTAAAGAACATTAAATGCCTTTGCCTAACAAAGGAATTCCATGCCTAACAGTCTTATCATGTGTCACATGCCCACAAATCTGTACTTTAGAGTGGGGTTCTTCAATATTTTTTTCTTACACATTCAAATGGTAAATATGTTTGTCTGTGTTATAACTACCCAACTAAGCCACTGTAGCCTTAGATGGTAAGTAAATTAACTACAACTTTAGTTATAGACCTTGAAATTGGAACTTTACATAATTTTTATGTGTCATCAAATATTATTTCATTGACTTTTTCAACCATTTAAGAATGTTTAAACTTTTCTTAACTCAAGAGCTATATAAAAACAGGTGACAAGCCTGATTTGGCCCAAGGGCCTGCTTGTTGACCCTTGCTACAGAGAAGGTCAGCAGCAAAATCACATCATAACCTATCAAAAATTTGAGAGGTCTACATGTGATGTCAGGCTTCCAGTGAAAGGCTAAAAATTTTGATAATTGATTAGTTCTAAATACATTGATAATTTTAAAAGAGAAAATCCCACAATATGTTACAGAGTGTTTTGCTTGTTGTTATTTTGAGTATTGTTGAGATTGGAGCTTCTCAGACTTTAATTTGCAAATGAATTACCTAGGCATGCCTTTAAAAGGATCTTTGTGATATAACAGGTCAAGGGTGGGGCCTGAGGTTCTGGGTTTCTAACAAGCTCCCAGGTAATGCCAGTTGTTGGCGATCCTTAGACAACTCTTTGAATAGTTAAGGCACAGACCACAGTAAAGAAAGTCAAGTCCAATTTGACTTGGTAAGTAATGCTGAGTCTGTGCTGGGGACTTTAAATGAATAAATTGTAGTGGCTGTAAATGAAATGCATAGCCTTTGAAAAATAAAAGCTAAATTTTAATAACACAGGAAAATGATATAAAAGCCTTCACCCAATCAAAGGGAATTGTACTGAAATCCTGTAATATTTAACTTGTTAAGAAATAAGCAACCTGGCTACTACCAGAAACGTAACTTTTCATGCAGACCACATTCATTCAAGCTCCTCAAATATTTTTCATCTTTTAGGTAGATTATTTAATACTTACCAAGGTAATGAGGAATTCAGTCAAAGCTATAAAATATAAGGACTATTAAAAATTGCTATATACTATGTAGACTTACACGTTGCATTTCTTGTGTGCACACATAAATATGCAAGTATGCGTGATGTTTCAAATGCATTTGGTCTAAGGATTTTTAATGTCAAGTTTCAATCCCATGCAAATGAAAAGGGCTGAATACATAAACCTGTCAAAATCATGATTTTAATGGAAATGTCAAGATAATTCTGAAAGCCAATATAATAATCCCTTTTATGCAGCACTAGGAAGGAGCCTATGATCCTAAAAGGACTAACCTGTCACCCTGCACTATCCGTTTCATCTTATTACCATCCCCAGCTCCATTATCTAAATGACCAAGCACTCCTTCAATTCTAGGGCTAAATGATGTCATGACATGACGATCATCATATTTATACCTCATAAAATTAGAAAGGTTATTAAACATAATTTGACCTTTGGCATACTCTATTAGAATCCTGATTTATGCTGTTTTCTTTCTTTTCTTCTTTTCCCCTCCTTCACTCACTCCACTCTCTCATTTCGGGTCTTTATACTCTCTGCTTTTTTTCCTTAAAATAAGCTAGTTCCCACTTCCACTCACATCTTGTGGCATGACCAAGTCTAGGATTTTATAAAATGAATTTTTTATTCCAGGACTTCCTAATTATTCTTCAAAGCCACCACTCAGAAGAGAGAAGTTACTTCCATTCAAACCTAAATTCAATGCCAAGTGCATTTGCCCTTGAAAATTTTCTAAAGCACTGGGTGCTGTGAGGTCTGAGGTATCTCCCTGTTCTATAGTTGCTATTGTCTTTAACTAACTGGGACTGGGATACAGAAGGCTATTAGCTGTGTTTATCTTCCTGGGTACACTCTGATCAAAACACAGTCAAGAAACAGATGCTTCAAGATGGCAAAGGTCATGCATTTGATGTATTGGACAATTGAGAAGGGAAACAATTTTTGTCAGAACATTTATAGGCTCCTGAACTTCCCTGTAGCATTTCAAGATATTTTAAGCAGATTAAACAGAAATAATTATGTTTTGTAAATCCTGCAGAATAAGAACAATGAGCTCCTTTGTCTGTGCATGTAGGACAAAGGAGGAATCCGCATCTTTTGTGTTTATATATTTGTCTTTCTTCGGGTTTCGGTGTTAATTTTTCTTGTCCTGAATGTATATGGTTCTATAATATACTAAGAAAGTTATCTGTTCCAAAGCCTCCACACAGAATCTCAACTTTTAGGCCCCTCCAGCACATTTATTAGTTTTTAGCATTCTCCAAGCTTCTTGTTAAAGTCCCCAGTGACAATGGCTTCCCACTGCAGAGACATTTTCACAATTAATTTTCCATTTAAGAAAGACGTCTCTTACCCTCAACTCACAGCTTCCTGTTTTCAGTTTGATTTATTATGTCATTTATTTACACTCAGTAACTATTTACTGAATACCTACTACCTAATGAAAAAACACAGTCCCTGCTCTCAAGAAATTTGTAGTCTGGTAGGTATATAGGCAAGAGAATGGATAATAAAAATGTGATGTGATATTCTCTCTTTTAAATCTATGAATCAATCAATAAATATTCATGAAATGAAAACTAGGAACTGTTATCAAGCTTTTATTCGATATAGTTGTGGATGTGGGTATAAATAAGGACGCAAGTAGAGTTATTGGTCCCAAAGAGGTTGGAAACTAGTGGGAGGAAAAGTAATAATATAAAGAGAAACCCTTGTTATGGGATATTGTATGATAACTGTTATACATTCTTATTAGATGTAAAAAGTCTGTAGGAAATTAATCCTTCTCTAGCAAGCATTCTTTTCTTACTTTGTATTCAAAATTTGCAATGATTTTTTGTTTCTTCCATATTTTCTTGATCACAAAAGGAATAATTTATCTCCCTATGCATTTTCTTTCAGTAACTGACCACAGAAATCACTGTGCTTCGTTGGTTTTCCTTTATCTCCTTTCTCTATCTTTATTCCATTTCTGTGTAGAGTGATGGTATTCAGTTTGCTTGGGCTGCCATAATGAAATACCAGAGACTGGGCATCTTAAACCCAAGAGAAAGTTATTTTCTGATGGTTTTGAAGACTGGTCATTCCAGATGGAGTTGTCAGCCTATTAGATTCCTAATGTAGGCTTTCTTCCTGGCTGCCCTCTCACTCTGCCTTCAACGTGGCCTTAGGCCTGTGCACAGGGAGGTGGGGGATAGGGCAAGAGCTCCCTAGTGTCTCTACAACAGCTCTTAATATCAGGGCCCCACTCTTAAGAGTTGTACCATCTCCAGATACTTAGGAATTAGGTCTTCAGTGTACAACATTCAAGAAAGGAGAAAGAAGACAAGTTTTCAATCTACTGCAATGATCAATATAGTTAGCTAATATTTACAGTATCAGTAATTGAACTTTCTAGAAACAAAACACTAGGTCATCTTTCAGTTTGGGGTTTCAATTACATAGTAGGGTTGTTGCTGACAATTAATGCATGTTCTGGTAGAAAAACTACTGATGATCAAAAGCACAGCACACACTGTGAAAGAATGTCTGAAGAGTGTGAATCTCTAAGTTAGTAAAACCACATTAAACTGTTGTGTCACTTTACCAATTAGAAAGAAACACTAAGCAAGCAATTTATTTTCTGTATTGGCAGAAATTAAAGACATATTTTATAAATGCGTGTTTATTAAATATATTGTGTTTTGCCTCATTCCACATAATTTGTATAAAGTATATTTTTGTTAAAGTTCAAATTTGCATTAATGTCTGATGTATGCAGTTATCCAATTCATATTCAGTCATTTCACAGCTTTGTGGTTCTAATCAAATAATAGTGGTCTTGCTGATGCTAAGTAAATGGCTGTCATTCACAAAGAACTAGAACATACTTCACATCACGATGGTACTATTTATTTTTTTCTGTTTTCAATCATAGCCTCTGTTGGGACATTAGCTATAATCGCATTTGTTTTTTCTCTCTCTCCCTCTCTATCTCAATCTTTCTCTATCCCTCCCCTCCAAAACTGCTACTTTCTTACTGCTCTCTTAATATATATCTAATCTTATTGTGGGGAAACAACAATAAAAACAGAAAGTATAAACACACACTTTCTTCTATCAAGACATAGATAAGGGTCATGAGCCCACTCAGTCTTTCTGCCTCCTTTCTCTCTATTTTGTAATTATGGAATTAATCATTCCATAACACAGTTTTTTATCACATCACCCTACTGCTCCTAAAACTTCCATGGCTCCCCATTACCCTGAACTAGTCTACAGTACACAGCTTTTATGTACTGTTAACAGCAGAGCTTTCATAGGTGTATTTCCCTACTGCCACAAAGAAAGCCCTCCGAGACTGTATTGGTCTCCTGTTCATCTCCTAAACTTTATACATATATTTCCTCTTATAGGTAGCCTCTGTGCAAGATTTCTTCCAAGTGGCATCCTTCTCAGTAACCAGTGTTTCTCTAAGGGATGAATATTGTCATTGAGGCAGAAAAAGTTTTCTCTCTGCAAAATATTTCTCCAGTTTTACAGAACATTAAGAATCTTTGATGTTTACCTATTTAATGCAAGTAGAACTCTTGCAGCGTATTGACAACTGAAAATGTCTTCAAACTATCCCAACTGGCACTATTCAGAACTCTTTTGATGTAATAAGTAACAGAAAAACCTAATCAATCTGGCTTGAGCAAATTAGTGAATTTATTGGCCAATAGAATTGAAAAATTGGGGGGAAGGTTTATAACTTTAGGTATGACTGGACTTAGTAGGTTCTAAAATGTTTGTTCTCACTCCATGTATGTGTTCTACTTTCTAGTATATTAGAAGCAGACCCTCCTTTACGTTGCCTTCCAGTGGTATAGGACTCCTGTCCTCATAACTCTATTTTGAACAGAAAAGAGCTTTTCCTTTGGCCAGTCATTGTCCCATTGGTTAATGGACTTTAGCCTGAAGCATCTTGTCTGGGATTGTGATCCTTTACAAAGGTGCCACCATGTCCAGAGAAACAAAACATTTCTCTGCACACTCCTCCAGTCTAAGGTAGAATATGCACTAACATATTGAGAGCAGTAGTTCATCAGGGACACAGAGTACTGTCACCAGAGGAAAGCTTGGTCCTAGTCGAGTCCTGCAGGGCTGCTTTTGTCTGGATTTCTCTCTCTCTTTTCTTCTAACCCATGGTGAATCTCCTAGTGGTTTCTGTCCAATATCTTTTATCACCAAGGACTTCTTTTATCATCCCAACCCTTTTACATTGTATGATGTTTACTATTTTGACAACACGATGCTTGCCTTTACTCTTGGTTATTATTCATGCTGAAATTTTTAATAATTCAGAATTCTGTTTCGAATACTGAAAGGCATATGCCAATTAGAGCTGTATGAACACCGTGTTCTTATAATTTCTACCTACAACAACGGCATCGACAAAATTAGCCTGTATAATCTGTGAACCTCATAGCCCAGGGTTGAGGGGATGTGGCTAGAAACAGCTGGATGTGTGGAGTGCCAGGCACTAAACCCATAATTCATGCTTAAGTGTTTCACAGGTTTGTGGGTATACAGAAGAAAAGCGAAGACTGGGTTTTTCTCAAGTCAGATCCCCAGCTTTGCAGTAATGAGCTGTATGATTTTAAACAAGTCTCTTTCCCTCACTACTCCTCAGGGATTTTTTTTTCCTTGTCTGTAATAGTCTCTAGTTCTTAGAGGGATTTTTACCTACCAACGTTACTGACGACAGCTGTCATTCAGAAAATACATCGAGAGTGTAGGTTTGGAACCCAGCCTGGCCTGCTACAACAACAACAAAAATAGCCAGGCATTGTGGTGGGCGCCTATAGTCCCAGCTATTTGGGAGGCTGAGGCAAGAGAACTTCTTAAGCCCAAGAGTTGGAGGTTGCTGTGAGCTGTGACACCACAGCATTCAACTGGAGTTGACACAGTGAGATCTCTGTCTCCAAAAAAAGAAAAGAAAATGCATATTTATATTTTATGAAGATGATGGTTCCGTGACCATCTCTGCATCTATGTGTCATTCTTGATACCTCAGTTTATTGGAAAAGTTTTTTTGTTTTTTTTTTAACAGACTGAGTCTCACTTTATCACCCTCGGTAGAGTGCTGTGGTGTCACAGCTCACAGCAACCTCCAACTCCTGGGCTTAGATGATTCTCTTGCCTCAGTCTCCTGAGTAGCTGGGACTATAGGCACCTGCCACAACACCTGGCTATTTATTGTTGTTGTTGTTGTTGCAGTTTTGCCAAGGCAGGTTGAACCCACCACCCTCGGTATATGGGGCCGGCGCCCTACTCACTGAGCCACAGGAAAACTTTTTTGTGCCCGTGATTTCTTATTCCCAGCTTTGCCTCCTATACTGCTACATAAGCAGTAAGGTATAACTGAAGGACTGGGAGAGTAAGTCTTACACGTAGACCTTTGAGAATGAGAATGGAAATGATTTAGAGAATCATATATAAAACAGCCAAAACTGTGAGAAATTTTTATAGCTGAATAAAAGGGCTTTTTTTTCCTCTACAAAAAAACCAAAAAAAAAAAAAAAAGTCAGCCTTTCCCTAGAATTTCAAGAAACAGGTTATATCTAATTTTTAAAACATTTTTGATAATTTTAGACAAAATTTCTGATATTTTTTGCTCAAGTGAAATCTTCATACCAGATTCAGCGGCAAGGTTTGAAAGGGAAACCAGAAATGAAGGTCTAAGTCCACCACTTAAATTCTGCATTTTCACCTTTAAAACAGGGCGGTTGGAGCAGAGAGTCCTTCTGACTCCATTATTCATAGATTCTATGGTCCATTGCCAAGATTTTGAAAGTGCTTTTCAATGCATTCTAAAGCATAAATGCTCAGTGGAAAACAGAATGTTCTCAAAATATATTAAGATCAGGGCAATTTTTTTATAATTCGAACAAAGGCAGACAAGGGCTACTACTTTCAGGAGCTCACACTAGATTGGAATAAAAGCAAGCAAAAAATATACTATGATTTGAAGTTATAAAAACAGGGTAATGTGATAAAGAATGAATGAAAATGGCTGAATTAGTTGGGTTGTCCAGAAAAGTCATTCTGAGGAGGAGAAATCTGAGGTATGCGTGGAAGGAAGAAAGGGTCCCACTGTGCAACTACTGATTGGGGAAGGAACATTGCTAGAGGAAGACTGGAGACCAGCCGGGGTTGGCACGTTATGGCCTGAGAACAAGAAGAAGTTCAGAGTGTAACGTGATAAAGGACAGTGGTGGAGTAATAATGTGGTTGAGGAGGGTAGCAGACTGTAGAATGATGAAAGAATTTGGACTTGGGGTTTGATTCTAAGTGCTGAGGAGTGATGGTATCAGATTTGTATTATAAAGCCCTGATGTGTAAAAAGCTCACATTCCTAAAAGCTACAGTTTTAAAAAAAAATGATGTCCTGATTCAAATAAACAGACACTGTGTAAAAGCATGATTTCGTATTAAGCATATCCTCCAAGAATCTACTGCTATTTTATTTATAAGCCCTGCTCAAAACTCAAGGAACAGGTTATAACTTCGTCTAAATGAGTCAGTTCTTGGCTGACATAGCTATTGCCGGCATGTTCCAGCATTCTAGTTGTTTTTTAAACTGCATTTTACACCAGGGGAAATTACACATAGTAAATGTCAAGGATTCACTAGGGGCACTACAGCTTCCGAGGCATGAAGCTAATACGTATTAGTCTCATTACTGTCAGCAGATCAACGTTCTTCCATGGAAGGCAAGGGCTCAGAGCTCAGAGGAGACGTAGTTACAAACGACCTTTGGGAGGTCGTGGGGACCACAACTTCTAAATTTACAGCAGTGTCATGTCATTAATAAGAAACTGGAAAAATAATGCTCATAGACTTTGCTGTTTGACTTCCTCATAGAAACGGGAGGGGGGATCACATTTTTCAGCTCTGATTCATCAAACCTTAAATCTAAGAAAACACAGAGAGTGGGAGTGGGCAGCCTAGTCCACTCCTGTGCTTTCCATACTGCCCACCAGTTTTCCTGAAGTAAACATGTTTCGCAGGATCATCAGGCTGTTAATGGTCTTTTGCTTGAATATTTTCAAAGACAGAAGGCAGGAAAATCCTGCTTTCTTGGTAAGGCAATTAGGCACTATGAGAATCAGAAGATTTTTTCTTCCAATCTACGTAAACAGTTTATTTTCACATTTTTAATCAAGTATCGTTTTTAGAAGTGAATTATTGTAGTTTCTCATTCTGTTTTCATTTCATGTGAAACTACAATTCTCGAAATGCCCCTTGCCCCATGGAGTTAGTAGGAAAGATGAACCTCAAAATGATGAGACTTATATTTACTTCTGTGGTGAATAATGAGGTTTGGGGTTCTAATAGCGGACTCTTGAAGTCTCTGTCAGGAAAACACTTGTTAAAAAAAAAACCTATTTTAATTTGCAAGTATATCTTGGTGGGGAGATAAGATTAGCTGGGGCTTATTTGAAAGAGCAAGGCAAAAAATGTTCAACCAAATAACATCATACAGTGTGCAAATAACTTCATACAGTATTGTACAAATCAGAACACTCAGAGATCTGCTTGCGTCTTGCCAAAAAAGTGACCTTTGACAAAAATCCTTTCAGTTGAACAAAATTATTTAAACTTTTTTTTTAAAAATGGGGGTATGGTGGAGGAGAGAAGGTGAAGAGTTTGGGGAAGAAATTCAGAATGGCAGTTTTAAGCTGGCTGATAAGGTTCTGTGTCTGTTCCATGGAGTAATGCTAGAATCCAAAATGACTGCAGTTCTGCTATTTTCAAAAGATAGCTTCTCAGATAACGCTTGGGTATTTTCATGTAGTCAGCAGGAAGCAGAAGAGTGCTTGGGAGCCAGCAGGCTAGTTAACATGTATCATATTCCACTGAGAAGAAACAGAGATATGGCCACACCTAACTGCAACAGCCCTAACTTGAGCCTATGCTCAGTTATTAAGAACGAAAGAGAAAACAGGCAGTAGTGGCTCTATGATTGGATAGTGAGGAGGCCAGGTGGGAAACTAAGTAAATCTGCTCAATTTGTTAACCTGGTATTTTTCAAATGTAGTTCACCATAGAATCTGCTTTTAGAAAGCACCTGTTAAAACATTGTTTGAAAAATACTAACCTAGGTCAAAATTTGTACTCTATATCGTGCCCTTAATCTAGTTGCAATCTTGGTTAACGTTGATAGGAGAGGGCAGCCCCCTGAGACAGGGTGAGAATCCCAGCATTTGTAAATTCCTGCGCCTGAGGACCATTTCCACCTGTCTGGTTTGGGCAGGTTTGGCATCCAGTGGTTGGAGGGCTTCACCTGCGTCAAGAATCACTCTCCTCCTTATTTTTATCCAGAGCTTTCATACACTATAGATAGATACTTCTTACTAGCCGCCGAAAATAACAGCACTGAAAAAAAAAAATGACAGAACACGTTTTATGAAGGCATGATATAACCCACTGCTGGGAACATGTCACTCGAGGCAAAGGCAGTTAGATCTGCCGGCTGGATGCTCTTCTGATGTTTCTCCTTAAATAACTTCA
This sequence comes from Galago senegalensis, assembly GCA_963575145.1. Classification (NCBI taxonomy): domain Eukaryota; kingdom Metazoa; phylum Chordata; class Mammalia; order Primates; family Galagidae; genus Galago; species Galago senegalensis. The sequence goes on from CAUYTI010041255.1 coordinate 45,664, forward strand.
TTATTCAATGAGAAGCATTTTAATTATTTAAGTGACATAAAAGATGAGGTTGTAGTATTTATATCTAGATTGTGTTTACTGATTTTAAGTCTTTCTGTCTATTTATATTGGACTTGTAAGCACTTACTAAATCCCATCTGGCAGGGAATCTCTCTCTACATTTAGGGAAACAAAAGGTTTCTGTGCCCTGCAAGTTTCCCTGTTTTCCCAACAGGGTTCCTGTGATAAGTCTTTGGCTGTCAATTTGGGGCCTGGTTTATTAAAAGAAGTTTGCTCCTTACCTCTGCAAAAACTTTTCCTTTTGTTGCTAATTCTTATACCTGGTGCACTGATATTTACTGATAATGGATGTTTTCCCCCACCAATGTAATGTACTGTGGCTAGGGATTGCTCTCATTACACTAACAAAAATAACAGTAATTAATCAATGTCGTTATCATCACTTCTATTTATTTAGTGTCCTTTATTTATTAGGCACGAGAGAGCTTCATTTACATAATTTCACAGCAACCCTGTAATAGGAATTAAAATCTTGGTGTCACAGATGTGGAAACTGAGGAAATCCAATGATATTAAAACAATAGTGACAATAGAAACAAATATTAAAACACTTTTCAGTGTCAGAGCCAGGAGTCTTCACAGGCTGGAAAGTAACATTCATTAGTTACCTAATTTCATTTTGGGTTTCCTCATTCTCTTCCTGGGTAGAAATGGTGGATTTGAAAAGATAATCCACACCTTACTTGCCACATACTTGCCATCTCTATATAAAGGGTTTGATTCTTCCATTTGTGTATTGATCCAAAATTGTGAAGTGGTGAAGTCTTGAACACAAAGGAGCAATTTATACATGGGTGAAAAACAGCATACAGGAGAAAGGAATAGAATGTCCACCACAGACTCAGCCATTGAGCTGGGAGAGAGCAATGCCTTCTTTAGATTCACAGCTACTGGTCTGCTCTCTGTGAGGACTTACCCAGAGAGTCTGTGAGTGGGTTGCACGGTGACACTGCAGTGGCTGCATGTGCTTGTCATTCCCTGGAGTTATGGGCAGCAAAACCCACACA
>CAUYTI010041257.1:0-21300 GCA_963575145.1 Galago senegalensis
TTGGGAGGCGGAGGCAAGAGACTCGCTTGAGCCCAGGAGTTGGAGGTTGCTGTGAGCTGTAATGCCACGGCACTCTACCCAGGGGGACAGCTTGAGGCTCTGTCTCAAAAAAAAAAAAAAAAAAAAAAAAAAAAAATTAAATTTGAATCTGGCCTTCCAGGTCATGATTAAGGTATATCTGTCAAGGTAGGAGATAGATAAATTTTAACAGCTTGTTAGCCTGGTTATAATGTTTGCATACTTAGGCACATGGTACCTGGATCAACATTTGTGCTCTTGGCTCAGAACCCTTGAATATGCATATAAGTAGAAGTCCTGGATGTGAGTATGTGAAGCACTTAACGTCTGGCATTTTGTAAAAGAATACAGAAATGGTGTCTCTTGTCACTATCAGATAAAATAATGAATCATGATGGTGATGATAATGTCATACCTTTCTCTTCTTGGCCAAAGCCCTGAAACCCTGCTCACCTCTCCCTCCCTTACACCTCCTTCCATCTGGTTGGTGGGGGTGATGGTGGTGGTGTTAGTTCTCTGCTTTCCAACCCTCTGATATGGAGGCCTTATTCAAATGGACTAGTTACCTAAATCCTTAAAGTACTGTCCAGGGTCCCACTGCCCCACCCTAACAGTTAAAGTGTCTGCTTCCCACGCAGGCCTGAATCATGCATGAACTTTGTACATAGTAGTGTGCCCTCTGGAGCTGGAATTGTGCTGTCCGTTCTCTACAGATCAGCACTTTTTTTCAGTCCCCTGCTCCCTATGGATTCTGAATTGCTTTTAAAATTAAGGCAAAGGTTTATCTCTAGTGGCTATTACAACAGATTAGGAAGAGCCATTTAACATACCTTTTGGCTTTTAGGTTTCAGGAACTAGGTTAAATAGATTTTTCTCCATTATAATGACTCCATTACAATAACCTAGGCTATCTAATTCAATGGCTTTTGTGTCTTCATTATTTAGTTCTTTCCTATGTTGCTAAATTTGATTGTCTATGTGAAATTTTACTGTAAGATTCCTTGAACACTGTAGTTCCTGTATTATAATGCAGTCTCTCCCTTCAGTGCATCATCCTGGGTCAAATCTAGAGAAAAGATGTTGATGATATTAGCCCCAAATTCCTATATAATGAATCATGCCCTCTGTATTTAAATAATTTGGTTTGGCCATTTCTGGCATCATTCACCAGAAGAAGCCAAACAACTTCTAGCACTGTTAGAGTAACTACAATCCCAAGTCCTTTTTAACTGGCAAAGCCCCTTGAAGCAAATAAAAAGATACCTCCACTTATTGATACAAGTGCCCCTTCTTTCTAGTATGCAAAATCATTAATAATAAAAGATTGAGCTCAACAACCCAACTGTTTAGCATTTTATTTCATTCTATCGTCCCCTATACGAAATCTGAAGTACATTTTAGAAAACATTATGATCAAAAGAAGGACAGATGGTTTACTTTATTCATCTCCTGAAAACGACAGCTGCAGTTCTCCTATCCACTTCCACATAATTTTTAGAATGTGAATGCCGGGGATAGTGCTGTTGATGCTAATAGTAGGGCAAGAAACACAAGTATCGTCAGGACTAGGTGGTGGTGGAGGAATGAACAGAGATACACGTGCAATGTTGGATATTTCCGATTTCAGATTAACCTTATCAACAGCTTGAACAGCTATGAAGACATCTGTGCCATTTTTAAAAGTGATGTTTTCTGGTTTAAACACGAAGACTTCCTGAGAGTTGGCCTCCTTCGGGATGAGATCATCAGTATTCACTTGAACAGAATCACTGAACTTGTCTCTGAGATCAAGAATACTTGTACTTATCCGAATGATATACTTGTGAGCTAAGAAAAGAAAAGGAAGTGAATTGTAATTCTCAAATCTTAAAGAGCTAAAAAAATCCCCAAATAAACTTAAACTTAAAAAGTCTATTAGAAACTGTATCACAATCCCCTAACATTCCTGAAATGAAATCAACGGTCCATATTTACAAGGGATTAGTATCTCTTTTACGTTCTTGTTTGTATATTCGGACAAACTTATAAATATAAAACTGGATTGGGCCTGACTTTAAGCCTTAACATTTCTTGGCATGGTGCCTGGCTGAGAGGAGATATTGTTTAATCACTGTTTATTATTTTATTACTTTACAGGGGGATTTTTGTACCAGTACTTCTCAAAGTGTAACATGTGTAGAAATCACTCAGGAACCTTAAAGTGCCACTTCTGGTTCAGTAGGTCTGGGAGGGGACCCAAGGCTCAGCATTTCCAACTAGTGTTCTTGAGATGCCCAGCCGGTGGCCAACAGCTCGTACTTGGAGAGGGAAAAACTCTGGTAGGAACTGGGATTTCTTCCAAAAGACAGTTCCGCTTCATAGATAACTAGGTTTTATTCCCAGTTCTTCCCTAGGAATCTTTACTGAAATTGAGGCTTATTAAAGAAAAGTTTAGCAAGATTTCGGAAAAAAGTGAAGTTTACCTTTCCTGACTGTAACCTCTTAGTCCCGGAAGTAGGCCATTTTTCAGATAGCAAGCCCCTCTCACTTAGCAATCTTTACCTTTCTTTTCAGAGAACCACCAAACTCTCTCCTGCCTTCTGTTCCCCCCACACACCATAACACGCCTGCCTGCCTCACCCTCTTCTGCTCCTCTGCTTGGCTGATAAGCTCCTCTACAGGGCTCCCACCACGGCCAGCTTACCTGCTCCGTGATCATAATCATCCCCAGGAGCTGTCCAAGTCAGGTTAATGAAATTGCCCTCCTGGATTTGCGCCTTCAGGTCGGTGATTTGGCAAGGTGGGAAGAGATCAGGTATGGGCGCCTTCGGGACATCAGAGGTCACAAATGAACCTCCGGAGGATGTTCTGCTAAAACACACTTGCTTGTTTTGAGGATCATTCTTATCAGTTTCAGATCTTGGTGGATTCCATATTATTTCACCTGCATTAAATAATTACCCAAAACATGGTAAGCGGCACCACTAAATGCCACTTCCTCCCTTCGTTTTATCATCGAATCACCCTCTTCCTGGTCTCTCCTTCCCCTTCCTTCCTCTCACACACAAAATTCATCTTAAATATTTGATGACAAGACCCCAAAACAAATCAAAAGGACAAAAGCTAAGAGAGAATCACAGTTTCATTATCTCACAGATATTTCCTGGATATTTAGCGGAACAACCTTTTGGAATTTTTTTTCGTTGCATTTGTTCTGGAGTTGTTCCTTTTCCATCCTTTTTGCCTATCCTGATCTCACCCTTCCATCAGGTCCATTGTAAATACTGCCTTTGTTTTAAACTCTGACTGCTTTAAGAAATCTTTTCTATATTGTGGGTTTCATTATCTTTCTTATGTATTTGGTAACTAACCGTCTGAGCCTTCAAGGATCTCTTTGATGATTTATTCCGTGCATATTTCTTTTGCTTTTTCTGTATTCATATTTTATATTTTGTTAGAGTGCAGTTTTTCCTAGAATTGTTTCATGTTAGGGGGTCCCAAAATGTTATATTTTTGAAAAAGTCCCTATTTTCTTAATAGATGCATGACTACCTAGTTCTTTTGAAAAGCTCAAAGGATCGCCTGGCTTAAAATGTTAATAATGCCAAGGTTGGGAAATGCTAATTTAATCATGACCATTCTGCCTGTAGGTTTCATGGTTTTTTCTTGACCTCAAGAGTTTACACAGGCCAGGTGTGTTATTATAGGTTACTTACCATTCTCAATCCAGCCAGGCACGTACATAGCTCCATTCTGTGGGGATATTGCTCCCTGTCTGGCTGCGTTAACTCCTCCCAGAGCCCACACTTTCACACTGTATCTACCGTTTGCATCGTAAGCTGTAAAATACCTTGAGTAGATACCATCATTCTTAGTAGCATCGGCACCTTGATAGGGAAATGAAGGAATCAGTCATATCCTAAAAATAACTGAGCATTTGCACAACTCCAACCCATATGCTGGTTAAAAATTTTCAAAGCAAAGAGAAATCTAGTATTATCTTAAAGAGATCTTCAGACTTGAGTATGTTAAGGATGAGGCCTACTGCCTTTACCTGGTGTACGTGTGTACATGTGTGTGTTTAAGTGTATATCTTGTCTTTTTGAATTATTGTCTTTCTTTCTGAAATCTGAAATTGCGTCGGGTCTCTTTTATACCCAATATAGCATAAGGTAGCTACTTGATATGTATCTGTTGAACTGAACTGCGCTGTATGTAACTAAGGAGGAAAAAAGTTATATTATTATTTAATAAAATTCATGACTTCTCTTCAGGGTAGATTTAGGTAAGAAATTCATTTCTAGAATTCATTCTATAATAAAAAGATTACTTGCATCACAGTAAGAAGAAATGTTCTTTCTAAAAGGAAATGTAGAGTTCTCTTTCTCTCTCTTCCTGATAGGCTCTTTAAATACAAGACTAATGGACATAGTTTCACTTTGGTGGCAAGTTATTATATAGCCTGCATAGATACATGAATCATATGAAATTGTGCTCAAATCCATCTCTGCCACTTTCTAAATATGGAAACCTCGTTTCCTCACCTGTAATGTAGGGATAATATCTCAAAAGCGAATGGTGAAACATAAGAAGAAAATGCAATTCAATTCAAGTTGGGGGGGAATGAGAGAGGGGATAAGGGGACAAGGGGAAGGGAGGGGCACAATGTAAGGGTATATTACACACCTTTTGGGCACAGGACACAACTGCAAGAGGGACACTACTTAACAAATGCAAATATTATAGCCTAAATGTTTGTACCCTCACATTAGTCTGAAATAAAAAAGAAATGTGTAGTGAAGATTAAAACAAAGATATACTAGGTATAGATCTTTATATATGTGTGTGTGTATACACACACATATATGCACACACTTATATGTATATGTAACTTCTAAGTTACATATACACAAAAGAGCTATTAATTCTCCTTGTTCTCTATTTTAGGCATGTGGAATACCTTCTGACAATGAGCTAGAGCAGTGATTTTCAACCAGTGTGCTGCAGTATGCCAGGACAGGATCTTAGGTGTACCATGAAATTTTTTAAAGATCATTAATTAAATTGTTTTTGGAAGAAATTCAAAGCACAGTAATTATATTCTCTCTCTCTCTTTTTTTAACTCTTTTTTTAAATCAACGGAATTTAAGTGTGCCGTGGAAGTTTAACTATAGTTAAACTATAGTGTGCTGTAAGATGAAAAAGGGTGAAAAACCCTGCCCCAGAGACTCTGCACCCATTGAGGTTGACCCACTAATGCATTCTGAGCTTTGCAGAAGCCTCCTTGATCAGCATTTTTAAATAAAGGAATTGTGAGGATAAGGGAAAACTCTCCCAATGAGACCTCCCCCCCAGTTCTGGGCCCTCTGCTTTCAACTGCCCTCACTAGACCATGCTTTTTTTTCTCTAGATGCTTCTTGAAAAAAGGAAGATACATTTTCCAATTCTTTTGGTGAATACCTGCTCCATTGTCCAGTAATTCCAAGGTAACTGTCTTTCCATTTGCTGATTCAATCAGGGCTGTAACACTGGCCCTGAGAATTGGTAAGGTGCCTTGGTGAACATTCGCATACACTATCATAGGGCTGGGGAATTTGCCTGTGTCCTTGTTCATTTTGGAAGTCACTGTAATTGGAGGCAAGGTGGCACTTGAAGCACGAGAGGTGACAGTCAGAGTCAGAGTTTGTGAGCTTGCTTGCAGACTATATTTCCAAGCACCAACCTGGCCAAAACAAGTGGAGACATTTCCAATTAATATTATTAGGTTACCCAGAACTGATGTTAGTGTCACATATAGGATAAGCTTATCTGATATAAGCATGTTGTAAGCTTGTCTACAAAGATGTGGGCATTTTGATACTCTGTCAGCCAAGGAGAACTTGGATGCATTTGGAGTAACTACATGATTCTCATCATCAAGAAAATCCTACTGGTGGCGGGTATGTGTGCTGAAAGCTGTGCTCTTATTGTCAAGAGACCTTAAGGGTTGTGTATGTTAATGACGTGGCTTACTTTTTCTTTTACCACCGTGTGTGTGTGTACATGTATATAGTTTTAAGTCTTTTGAATTGTCTTTCTTTTTGAAATATGCGATCATATCGGATCTCTGCTACACTCAACATAGCACAAGGTACTCAATACGTATCCATTGAAGTGATTTCAATTGTTGTGTATGACTAAGGAGGAAAACATATGATATGATTATTTTATAAAATTCATGACTTCTGCTCAGGGTAGATGTAGGTAGGAGATCATGTATAGAATTCATTCTAATAATATCACTAGCATCTCCACAAGCAGACATGTTCTCTCTAAAAAACCTTGCTTTTTCGAAAGATGGATTCCTGAGGTAGAGGAAATAGTTTTTAGGACCCTGAAGCTTCAAGGATCATTTCACATGTTGACTGTGATGTAATTTGAAGATTTTTCCTTTGGTACCTGGACAAAATATCACCTATTTCCTTTCTCTTGGCTTGTTGGCGTAATGAGTGATTTTCATCAGATAGAGATTTTTCCATGCTCTTCCTCTGATTTAATACTTACTCTCCTTTTAGCAACTTTAGAAACTTTATTTTATCTTGTTAAATTGCAAAAAGGAAACAAAGCTAACTCCATACCTTGGCAATGCCTGGGATTTGGAGGTAGGTCATTTTGGTGTTTGTGTCCACTACAAAGCCATCTTGTTTCTTTCCACTGGGATCCCAGAGAAGGATTTGGGGAGGCTGTTTTGTCCAGGTGACAAGAAACAAAGTGTCCTTTCCCACTGTGCTGTCCACAATCACCGTGCCATTCATCCACTGACTGTTCTGGAGGGTTAATCCCTTACTCTCGAGCTGTTAAGAAAAACAACTCTTCACTTTCTGCAGAATAAAGCTCACATCACAGGGTCTTCTCCTTCTACTCCTGGCTCTCAAGTGCCCCATTGAAACACCTTCAGTAATGCCTGAGTTCTTGATTTGGTGTCTAGGAACTATTGTGATCCAGCTCCAAATTACCTTTCCAGCCTTAGCTTTCCCTTCCTCCACCCCACCCCAACCAAATAAGACCACTTCCCCAAATTATTATTATGTTTTTAATTTTTATTTTTTTTTTTGAGACAGAGTCTCACTCTGTCATCCTGGATAGAGTGCTGTGGTGTCATTATAGCTCACAGCAAGCTCAAACTCTTGGATTTAAGCAATCCTCTTGCCTCAGCCTTCTGAGTAGCTTGGACTATGGGCACTTGTTACAATGCCTGAATAGTTTTTCTGTTTTTAGTAGAAATGGGGTCCAGCTTTTGCTCAGGGTGGCCTCAGACTCAAGCAATCCACCTGCCTTGGCTTCCCAGAGTGCTAGGATTCCAGGCGTGAACCACTGTGCCTGATCCCCAAATTATTCATAGGAATCCCTGACCTTCTGTGTTTCCTAGAAGTTTTTACATTTATTTCCTCCATTTATCTAAGCTTTCAAAGTCTTCTAAGTCTTCTCAATGTGTCTAAGCCTTACTCATCTTTCAAAATTTAGTTCAAATATCAATTTCTCCATAAAGCTTACTCTGATGTCCATCTCACTTATTGGCTGTAAATAATCTTCCTGTGAACTGTAGGATTTCATTTCTGCCAGTCATTTGATGCCCATCACATTGTGCTTTACTTTACACTGTAATGACTTATGTATAGCTCATCTCATTCACTAGACTATACAACCTTAAGGTATATAGTCAAATACATCTTTATGGCAGTCTCTCTGGAGAGGAACGAAATAAGCTGAGGGCAAGGCCAATTTGTTGTATGGAATAGAATGAAGGAGTTGCCGAGGTGGGGAAGGATTAGCAAGGCTTTCTGTGGGAAATGTGATTTTTCAGAATTATCCTCCAGATCGTTACTAATTGTCTCTGGGTTGGCACCTATTAGGAGGTAGGTGGCCTCATGGAGCCAGATTTTCCAGTTTCACAGGTGGATTATGATCTTAGGTACAGAGAAAGGGAGGGGCTGTTAGATCTGGTTCTTATGGCAGGTTCATAAATGAGCTCTGTTCATTTCTCCATCTCTCTTCCTGGTAGGTTCTTAAATACAAAAATAATGGGCAGAAATTGCCTGTGAACTTGTCCATTTACCAGTTGAATTACTTTTCTAAGACATATTCCTCTGTTTTCCAAACCAGGTCCTTGAGGTTAATTTTCTAAATCTGAACTAGAATGACCCACATGGATATAAATTGCTATCTCATTTTATGGAATAAATGCTACACACCTGTAGACCTGAAATCTGTTTCTGAAATATGTCATTGTTAGGCTTTTGACATTACAAAATTGTTTTACCTTTATCCAAACTGTCATAATAAAAATAAGAATTCACACTGGTGTGAATGGCGGTGATTGTTTATTCATTCAGCAGAACATATCATGTAATTTCTGCAACTACTAGAAAAGAGCATTTTAAAATACATTTGTCCTTAAAAATAAAAAAAAAAAGTAGTCCTAAGACTTTTGAAAGGCCATGTAGTTTTCTTCAAATGGGCCCATGGAGGTTTTCTGGTTTCTTGGTGGAGAAGCTAAGAGGTGAAGTTTTTTGCCCATGGGCACAGAGTTAATGGCAGATCCAGGACCAAGATCCAAGGACCTGGACTGACACCACCAGCTTTTCACAGTACAAAGCACTTCCTATCCATTATATGAAAATCTTGGCAAATATCAGGGATTTGAGGTAATGGAAAATTAGAGCAAGTAATCCTTAGAACAGCTATTCCAGAAAATTTGTAATGGAGATGATCTACTCTGAAGAAAAATCTGAGCCAATTATATTGCTATGGGTGCTTCTTAACAGATGCTAAAAAAGAATTCTTGGACCCATTATATTTTATGATTATAGTTTCTATGAAGAAGTCACTTAGTAATTTTTCCCAAACGAGTAACACTAATGGGCTTGTTTAAATGAGTATTTTAGGAATGGTGTCTAATATCAAGCTGAACCTTCTCTTTTAATTTTAATTTGCCACTAGAAGAGTGTAAAAACTTAAAAATTTTAACCATTAAAGTCTCTATCTTGACTATGATTTTGTAAAAACATGAAAAACCGAAGAATAAGAACTCCAACCTGGATGGACTTCTGAGTGGGAGCTCCGTTTCCTGAGGAAAGTGCCCCAAAAGCATCCATGAGGCCGTTGTTCTGAGCTTGATCTGAAGCATATGTCTTTACACCTCCTAAAATGCAATTATATTATCAGAAGTTAGTTTCTGGAAAGCAAGTATTTGGAACATTTTAGTTGTTAAGATAGGAGAATACACAAAATAAATACTCAATTTTATTATTATTATTAATATTTGAGAGACAAGATCTTGCTCTGTCCCTGAGGCTGAGTATAGTAACATGGTCACAGCTCACAGCAACCTCAAACTCCTGGCCTCAAGTGATCTTCTTGCCTTGTCCTCCCAAAGTGCTGGGATTTCAGGTGTGAGCTACCACGTGTAGCCAGCCCCATTGTGTTATTAAAGTATAATTGAATCAATGTCAAACAGGTGCCCAGATTAACTCAGAAATTGATACTAATTTTCTAATCCTAGCAAATAATAGCTTTAGCACAAAGCCATTTGGCTCCTTCAACTCTTTGCAAAGCAGCCATGAACCTCTCACAGGACATAATTAATATTGTAAAATCTACCTTTAAAGGTCACTTGATATAAAAGAATCTGTCAAGTCTTATGCCAAGTCTATTGACTTACTATTATTTGAAACGTAATTTCTGACACACTTGGCTTTAGGGTTTTCTTCTAACTCAAGAAAGATGCATATTTGATAACAATGAGAAACAATAGCAGACAAAGCGACAGTAATAGAATGGAATAATATATAGTAAAAATGAGATTATACACTAGGCCTGGGAGTCTTGGGCTATTTAGAATAGGCGTAACTGGGAGGGTTGATGTGAAAGTACTTTTTTTTTTTTTTTTTGCAGTTTTTGGCTGGGGCTGGATTTGAACCCGCTACCTCTGGCATATGGGGCCAGCGCCCCACTCCTTTGAGCCACAGGTGCCGCCCTGAAAGTACTTTTAAACTGTTAAAATTCCATCCAAAGTTAAGGAAAGATTTCAGTAAGGTAGTTGATGCCCCACCCACATCCCCTTACGGAGGAGAGCGCATCTCTTTCCAGTTGCTCTAAGCATTGGCTGCTAATGGCTCATAGCTGCCTTCTTTTCCAGAGATCTTATCAAAAAAGGCCAAGTTACCTAGAGAAATAAAATTCCCCTCATCTCTGCCCTTCCATGACAGTTCACAGTCAATGATGAATGGCCACAGTGGTGCAAAAGGCCAGCCCTCCTGCTCAAGGTGGGACTAAGTCTGTGATGTAATTCTCACTCCAGAGTGCCCTGTGGGATCAGCATGAGTGCTTCGCTCCTTCCCTTGCCTTGCTTTTATCTCTTTCCTTTTCTCCTGAGAGCTCTCCACTTATAAATCACAGGCACTCAAATCCCTGTCTCAGGCTCTGCTTCTAGGAAACCCAGCATAGGATAGGTAGTGAGTGCTAGGATGGGTGGGGCAGAGTCCTGTCATTTCAGCTGCATCAGAAGATTCGAGGGTTCTGTGGTTCATCTTACAAGGGTACAAGTGAATCTTTCTATGAGTAGAATATGGACATTTTAACACAATAACTAAGAAAATTACATGAAGGCTATGTTAACCAGTTTGATGGAAGTGTTTCGGATTGTTTGTGAAAACAGCACACTATACCCCAGAAGTGCATTAATGTACACAGTTACTATTCAATAAAAATAACAAAAGAAGGCAACTCAGTGCAAACAATTGATACTCAGAACATTGTCCCTGAGTAAAGAAAGAAAAAAATGTAGGGAGGCGCCTGTGGCTCAAGGAGTGGGGCTCCAGCCTCATATACTGGAGGTGGCGGGTTCAAACCCAGCCCCACCAAAAAAGCTGGAAAAAAAAGAAAAAAAAGAAAAAAATGTGGTCATCTACTCTGTTAAAGAAGCTAGGGGCCTAAGGGATCTATTTTAGCTATCTGTCTGTGTGTAGGAGATAGACCTGAAATACATTAGTTTTTTTATGGAGAAGAAGCCACACTGTATTCTATTTTGGGAGGGACCTTTTTCATTGTTCACTAGGCCCCTCACCTTCCCCTGCTACCCTTTCCTTCCTTCTTGGACCCTTCTTTTCCAGGTAAAGTTACAGGCGTCCTTCCTCCTTGTCCTTTCTATACTAATACAGCACTTATATTTTGGAATTAGGGACTTAGTGTCTTGTCATCTGTAACCCTGGGTCTCTAGGCCAACTGCCAACTGGAATTGAGTGGTTCTGGTTAATGTATTAGATTTACAGTCCTTTTAAGGTGACTGTGAAGAGGATCCCGACTCCTCACTAAGGTGCTGTGCTAGTTCCGCCTTCTCCAGACTGCCCTGGTACTAACTCCAAAGCCTTATAACAGATGGGTAGAGTCCGTTCTAATGGCCATTTTGGAGTAAGGGAAGCTAGTTGGCCAATAAGATCACCCTCATCTCTCCCCCAGCCCCCTTTCTCCCACTCCGAGGTTCACTAGGAGAGGCAGGTCGTCCAGGGGTCTCAGCAGATCACCCCTCACCTGTCATTTTGGACAGCTCCTCTAGTTCCTGAGCAGCAGAGGGTCCCAGGGCCACAGTGTGGATAATGGCCCCGCTTTGCTTCACCTCGTTAAAGCACCCGCTTATGGTGGAGTCCTCCCCGTCAGTCAGCAGCACAATTTCAGATCCATCTGTTGAGAATTTCTTCCTAATTACCTAAGGACATAATTGAGAGCATTAGTTATCAGACTCAGTGTGGCCAAAGTGTTTGTGTAAACTTGACTTACAGAAAAGGAGAAGAGATAGTCCAGAGGGACTAAAGAAGGGTGTCTGGGAGTAGTCAGATATCTGTCTGTCTTGAAAAGATACAGTCTTAACTCAGAAACATCCCTGAAACTTAATAATCGTCCTTCCTCCTGGCTGTCTGCTGCCCAGGGGGCTGTTGTAGCAGGCAGGCCAGCCCTGGGTATGGACAGTACTGAGGGAGCAACAAAGAAGGCTGTCTGGTTCCCTTCACACCATCTCTCTGGACAGGCTTTCAGAAGTTCCAAGATGCCTTCAGAAACCAACCTCACTTAATGGGGATTACATTTGGGGGATACGAGAACAAGGGAAGATTTTAGTTCGTATGATAGTCACCTGTCTGACCATATCACCTGTTTATGGCTGGCATTGGTTCTGAGAAGCCATTACCAAAGGCACATGAGTTGCTAAATACTTTAATATCCCTTTGATTAAAATGAAACCTTTTGTTCCTATTAATCTCCAGTTCCTAGTTGTCCTGTGACACCTATGTCGCACCCATTCCTGGGAGACTCAGGTTATGTGTATATATTTACATGGTGGAGAAAGGATGCTCCTTCTGCCAGTGTTCAACAATATTATGAAGGAATGAAAATTAGATGAATGAATAATGTTGTCTATTTAAGAAGAGAAAGCCAGAGCCAGAGTTCACTCTTCCCCCAAAAAGAGTAGAAGGAGAGACACAGAAGTAGAGAAAACGAGCAAGTGAGCACAAGCAGCCTTCCTCTATGGACCAGAGTCTCTGACAGGGAAGGCATCTTCAGCAGACCAAAAGGAAGGCTGAGGGCAGGGCAGGCTTCTGCCCACTCCCTGTCCGAGCTCTGAGAGGAGGCTGCCACACAAGGCAGTCCTGGACCATGGGGACAGGGACAGAACCATGACCACTGCCTTTGTCATGTCAAGGAGCCCACAGCCAGGAGCCTGTTGGCTTGGTTGTGGCCTTGGTCTGAAAAGTCTACAGGGCTGGAGAAGCCCAATTTGGATTCCCTTGTCTCACTTCCTATAACTGCTGTGTGTAAAGAAAAACAGGCAGAAGTGGGAACTATAGGGGAGGACTTGAGATGCAAAGAAGGAAGGAGAAAGTGCTCTTGCTGAGGAGCCAGACTGGCAAAGGTGCAGAAGCTCTGAAGGACAGGGGACCCAATTCACTTAAACACAGATACCCAATGCTCATATGAACAACAAAACACAAATAGGGTCTAATACAAGGGTAGGGGAAGGGGAGAGGGGTGAGGCCTGACAAGCCCCCTGGGTAAGGGGCTCTCTTACAATTGGAACTTCACCCTGCAAGTGAGAACAATGGAACCTAAAAACTTGTACCCTCATATTAATTTAATACAAACAAACAAAAAAAACCCTGAAACCACAAGATACCTGGAAGAGAGTCCCTGGTGCTCAAGCTCTGGAATGGTAGGGGCTGTGTCATGCTAGATTTTAGATATTACATAGGGGAATTTGTACTTAATTTTGTTACAAATGGGGAGACATGGTGTCTAAGTAGAGGGACGATGAGATTGGATGGTCAGAGAAGATCTCTAGATGTGGCTCTGCCACACTCACAGTAACAATTCCTAGGGCTCCCATTTCTACTCATAAACCATTTAGTTTCCTAAAAGGAGGTTCAGCACCCCCAGAAATGGGGAGTGGTCAGTTGCCTCAGAACTTAACCAGACTCCTGGGTCTCCCCATGCTCACAGGGGATGCCGCCTCCTGTCCTTGTGCACCATTCCTTCACAGCATTCAGAGCAGTTTGTGTCTGTACACTTGGTCGTGTTACTGTGCAGTTACTGTGTCTTCCCCAGGAAGATGATGAGCTCCGTGAGAGGAGGTGTGGGGCCTGTTTGGCCCTTACGATATTCTCAGTGCCTAGCACAGAAGGTGCCGTGTGGAAGACACACCAGGAATATTCCAAATGTAGGAATACATGTAGAAAAGCATGAGCGCCCCAATTCAGAAATGCACCAAAACATAAATGAGTTAACGATAGATTTGGAGGCTTGTGTCTCTGTACCCTTTGAACCATTGCTCTGCCCTTGGTTATGCCTTAGACACTAGGCATGAATGGAAACGCCTGGAATGGAAATTATTTAGGACACATAGATTTCAAACACTGGAAAACAACAATAGAAGAACGTGTCTCACAGTGAATGCTGATCGCAGCCCGGAGCAGATGGAGGTCCCTCCCGAAGCCGCTGTGGGCAAGTTTTTGATGAGTGTGTCTCTGTCACTGACACTGTTTATCTGTCTGAGTTCACTTTGTACGTGGGCAGCACTGTCAAACGTCACCATCCCAACCCAGGATTCCTGCTCAACTGTCTGGAGCAGGAAAAGTTTGGCAGCTTGATTCAGTCTTTTAAGGCGGTTATCATTCTAGATGGAGAAGCAGAAGAAAATCGATCAGGTTGGGTGTAGATAAAGAACAGATAACTAATAACAGGCTAGAGGGAATTTGGAAATGGCAGCCTCAATGTAGAATAAATGACAACAAGCTTAGATAGAACCTTCTATAGGGGAAAAATTTTCATTCACCTTTAGCAGCATCTTTGGGCAGAACTGTAGGGCTTTTCTATAAATATCTAAAGATAAACCAGATTACACGATCATTAAAGTTCAATGCTTTAGTCATAATTCTAGATAAATCCTGTTTAGGACTATAGACCTATAGACACATATATTGTCAGTGAAACATAGAAAACGTTAAGCTTATGTAATTCATTAGAATGTTGCTTGTATATTGAAAATTAATTAGGCAAAAGAGACAGTTGATACTGAATTTTAGTTGGACATAGTTGAGGTGGGCGCTTATGACGGCAACGTTATTGTCACACTATTCTGACCCTCAAGTCGTGTTCATTCTTGATAGGATTCAAGCCATAGTCTAGGGTGCATCAGACTCAGGTCTAGGACCAGCAACCAGAAGACCAGGGACCGTTGAACATACCGCCATGCTTCCAGACTTATCAAGGACGAGGCACAGAATTCTCTGTCCAATCTGCAGCAATGAGAAGGTGGGCGTGGGCGGCTGTGTTGTCATAGGAGTGGTTGTCTTAAAGTCCTCAGAATCACGGATCACTTCCCACGTGCTTCGGAGATTGCATCGTTGGTTTTGCAGATTTGGGGCTTCTTTATTGTGGTTTTTTTCTGTACAGAATTCGACCACCTGAAATTGTCATTAAAATAGTATGACAAAGGTAAAATACTTGCTAAAATAGCTATTAAGTTGATTGCAACCTTTTAAATCCCACATCTAAACTACAGTAGAACTCTGGTTACTTGACCACCCAAGAGAACATAACAAACTGGTCAACATACGGAGGTGGCCAACATGAGGAACTCGGCTGACTGCGCTGGTACGTACATGTGGTGCATGTCCAGTCTATGAAAAGTAGGTCAACTTAAGGAGGTTGTCAGTGTAGAGAGGTGGTTGACTGAGGAGCTTCTACTGTATTTTCATGCCCTGCCCTTCTCCCCAGTCTGCTCTGCTAACCCATAACCTTACCTTGGCTCAATCTCACCATCACTGTATGGCACTGTGAGGGGAATTCACGGAATCTTCAGTCTCACTGGATTTTTGATGCTCCCCAGAAATCCGTTTACCGGCTCTAGGTGGCTTCTTTCCTACTTCCTGAATTTGCCCTAACAAACCATCATTGCTCTCTGAAAGCCCCCTCAGCCGCCTTCTCCAGGTTCCAACTTATCTCTCTATCCTTACACCACCAAACTCCACTTCTTCACTTCCCTCTCACCAGCATGCAGCCTTCCCACCTTCCAACAGCCAACATTCCAGCTCTCTCCAGAATACACTGGATGTTTCAGAGGCTCTCCAGACCCTACATGTCCATTTCCTCATTCTGCCCTCCTTCCTCATGTATATCCTAACTTTACACCAGTACACACTCAATCAGTACACACCAGTACACACTCAATCACCCAAATCAAGAAACTGAGAGTTTTCCTGGCTTCTTCCCCCTACAGAGGAGCTGGGATCGATACATTTCATTATCCTTCTCCATCTCTAATGGAGTCTCCGTCATCTGAGCCCTCATGGTCCATCCCTCAAATGACTGCAGTCTCCTGTCTGACTTTTCCTTCCTGCTTTCCCTCCAATTGGCCCCGTTCGCAGCTGCCTGAGGAGTCTCTCATCTTATTTTCTACTTAAGACTATTGGGTGGCTCTTGACTGCTCACACACTACAGTAAATGGCAATCTCCACAATTTGGATTTTTCTCCACTCTCCATCCTCATTCTGGCTGTATATTCTAAGCCCTTCATTTTCCCCATGGTAGCATGTAAGTTCTCAGACTTGGCAGGCTTTTTTCTCTCTCTGCCTTTGCTCATGATACCCACTTGATGATGAAATTTCTCTTCCCCTGTCTTCTTCATTTTAAACTCTACCTTCACTTTTCAGCCAAAAGGTCACTTCCAAAATATTTTCTTTGTTTCTTTTTTTTTTACTTCCAAAATATTTTCTTATTTTCTACTCTCCCCCCTAAGAATTTCCACTTGACTAGCTGTGGCCTCTACAGTACCCTGCAGAAACTTTACTAAGGCCCCTTTAACACCGTAATGCACGTGTTGAACTGTAGGTCCACCTATGGCAGAAATCTTATTAAATTTGTCTTCCTTACAATTTAGCCCAGTGTCTGATACATAATAAAAACTCAATATAAACTTGTTGTTTTTTAGAGTAAGCTTAACCTCTTTGCACTTCAGGTTTTTTCTTTCTTTTATTTTTGAGATAGAGTCTTACTTTGTCACCCTTGGTAGAGTGCTGTGGCGTCACAGCTCACAGCAACCTCAAACTCTTGGGTGTAAGGGATTCTCTTGCCTCAGCCTCCCTAGTAGCTGGGATTGCAGGTGCCTGCCACAACACCTGGTTATTTTCAGAGGTAGGGCCTCAGTCTGGCTCAGGCTGGTCTTGAACCCGTGAGCTCAGGCAATCCACCCACCTTGGCCTCCCAGGAAAATAATGAAATTACAGGTGTGAGCCACCACGCCTGGCCTCACTTCAGATTTTTTCACCTAAGAAAGGATGATAGTTACTATGTAAGAATTACATACGTCAATACAGTCAATTCTAACACAGCCAGTCAATGCTGGCTCCTTCCCCTTTTTATATCTTATAATACTTGTTAGTGTTTATATGCCTAGTGTTTGCGGGGATTAGAAAATGGTACAGTTTACCCAGGAGAAATACCTAGCTCTTTCTCTCAGTGACTTTACAATGTTACTCTTTAATTACAAATTTTTAAATATCTGAAATTCCGGTAACTTGGAAAGTTATCACCAGCTGTTTAACACATATTTTTCTTTTTCTTTGCATTTTTAGGTTTTTCTGTTTGGTAGCGTTGCCATTATCAGTCTGATTACTTTTTAGAAAAGGAACCTAAAAAACTTTTATGTAAACCCCAGGCAGAGGTTCCCAAGCCTGGCTATTCCTCAAATGTAACTCTGTGGCTAATTTGAAATTTGAAAATTTTAATCTTGGCCCCTCATGGAAGTTTCTGAATAGGTCTGAGAATAGACTACACAGCCACATTGAAGGCTGGGCCTGGTGAATCATGGTGCATCACGTTTTCAAAACTTATGCCAAATTATTATTCATAGACTCGTAAAAGTTGTTTCACCCTCCATTCTAAAAGTAAAACATAATTTTATGTAAGGGGACTCCCCACTAAAGTCAGCTAATTGATGTGTTTAGTCTTCTTTCGTGAAAATTGTTCTACAAATTTAGTATCAATATGGATAGTTAGTCAAGTTATGTAAGCAAGAATTTGTGTGCCTGTATGCCTTTAAGTGGGTTTGAAATAATTTTAAGCATTTAAACTAAAATGGAGTGAGAGGAAGAGGGTGGAGAAGACAGAATGGATGTGAGAAGGGTAAGGGGAAGAAGATGGGCCTTTATCCCTGATTTTGGACTCCCAGCTTTTCCTGCAGAGAACCAGTAGCTCACTGATGGTTTCTCTAGAATTTGATTCTCCCTTGGAGCACCTGCAGTAAAAACTTCATTAAATTCATGAAGCTAGAAAAAACAAATAACGGTGTACTTACAGAACCAATGCTTTGTGTGAACATTATGGAAGCCTTCTCAGTCTGGTGGGTTTTGGGTAAAAACTGGCAATCCTTTTCGTATAGTCCTGTTAATCTGTCGATTTTGCATGATTTTTTGATACAGCTGCCCCCCTGACACTTATATACTTTATTTTCACCATCAATAGCTGCTGAACATCTGAAAATACATAAAGGTTAGATGTTTAGGTGATGGGATCATTTCCAAGGGTCAGACTCTGAGCTCAGGGAGGGCTCTTTCTTTTCTGAAAGATTGCTTTTCTATGATTTCCTCTTACACGCCAGGAAACAAATACATACTGTGATGTAGGAAAAGTATGACTTTTTTTTATCATAGTCATTTCAATTTGCCAGAAAGTATCTGAGCGGCTTCCAAAATGGTATCGGGATTTATTTTTATGCAGCAGAAAAGCTAGGTCTGGTTCATAGGGCAGCTGTTAGCATTAATCTGGACCAAAGCCTTCAGTTACGTCTGTATCTATTCCCTTCATTCTTAGAAAATCAGGAGCCCCTGTTTATTTTCCCCCTAAAATTTACTGACATTTCCTATTTGTCTTTTCTCATTTATTTATTTCATATGGTGTTGCATAGTCCTTGGATGTGTGCAGAGTAAAATTTTTCTTTATGTATATTATGTGATGTTGCTTTATAACTGGAAAGCTTTCCTCCCACATCTTATTGCTTAATTACAGTTTTGAATATATACAAGATAGATGAACACTATGGAAAATTTGGAAAATACTTACATTATAAGAAAGAAAAGAAAAATCCCCCATATCTCACATTAGAAATGAAGATTTTCCTTCTCGATGTATCAATGTAACATCACACATGTGCGTATAGCTTTGTTTCTTGCTTTTAAAAATATTAGTCTATTTTAAAATTAGCATATTAATACTTTTTCAAAATGTGGTTTTAATAATTTTACCTCTTTCGAGACTATAATATGAATTTAGCCTAATCGACTTAATTTAGTTTTCCCTTCCAATTTGTCAGCACTACAAATAAAACATCAACGAATAAACAAAATTTCACTGTTATAACCATATTTTTAAATTTGCCACATGATTGATTCCCAGAGTAAAACCATCAGATTCAAAAGTTCGGACATTTTGAAATCTGTTCATATAGCTATCATATTCTTAAAATAGATTTTTGAACGTGAAATCATTGGGTTAAGAAATCAAATGTTTTAGAGATTTGATACGTGTCACCTAAATTGCTTTGAAGAAAAGGTGTCCTATTTTATGCTTCTAACAGCCATTTTTGAGAGCTTTCATCCCAGTGACAGTAACTTACTAGGTAATAAATGAGTCTTTGTCAAATTTGCATCTCTTTGATTACTAGTAAGAATATTTTTATACATTATTGGCCATTTTTATTTCTTCTTGTGTGAATTATTTAGTCTTCTCCCCGCCCCCCTTGTCTGTTTTCCTATTAGGCTGTTATTGTTTTATTTATTTTCAAAAGTTTTTTATGTATTACAATACTAAGATTCTAAAAGCTTTTTTGAAAAGTTTTGGCAAATATCTTTTTCTGGTTTTGGCCTTTTTATTTCGTTTATTTTTGGCTTGTGTGCAACAACATTTTAAATTTATATGCAGCCAGTTATCAACAGCTATCATTCTTTTAGCTAGTTTTCCCAATTCACAAATGCATAGAAAGAATTTTGATATATAGGGATTTGACACTTTTAAGTATCATCTAGTTTTCATTATGATTTTGTTTATTTTTAATAAGTCTATCCAATTGGAAAAGGGTCTATTAATTTTTTCTCCACACAGTTAAAATTGTTTTATTATTTCTACACAATCTACACAGATTTGTAATTCTACCTACATTAAATAGTAAGTTAATTATACCTGTAAAGGTCTTATTATTCATGTTAGTTCATATTATTCATAATAGTTCATATTATTTTAATTAATGTAGTTTTATAGTATATTTAAATTTGGTAAGCAAAAAGCCTTTTACTACTACTTTTTAAAAAATGGTCTTAGATACTATCTACTAAATGAACTGTAAGATTTTAAAACAAGGCCAAAATGGATATAGTTTTGATTAGAATTTCATAAAACCTATAAGTGTATAATTAATTTTGGTTGAATTTACATCTCTTGTGAATTAAAAATCTCTCAATTTTTCTTGGTGGGTTTTTAAAAATCCTTTAGAAGGATTTTATACTTTTCTTAAAATATGTCTTCTGCATTTTGTAGTTTTTCCTACTTTGATCATGCCTTTAATTACTATCTTGAGGGAGGCACTTTTTTTTTCCCTTTATGGTTTTGAACTGATTATTGCTACTGTGTGGAAAAGTAATTTGAATATTTAGTTTGTATCTGGTCACATTACTGACTTTCCTTATCAATTTTAATTTCAGTTTATTCCCTTGAGTTTTCTAAGTGGACCACATAGCATTTGTGTCAAAGACATTTTCTCTCTTCCTTTCCAGCAGCCCTTGTTTTTACCTCCCTAGTGTCTGTATTTTTGCCCTGGGTATAACTCCCTAAACAAGGTTCTGTCACTGTGGCCATAGTAGCATCCTTATTTTATTCTTGGGAATGTCTCTCTAGTGTTTCCTTATTAAATATGAGGGGACCATTGGCTTTCGGGAGATGTTCTGTATCATTTTAAAGAAGTAACCTGTTGTAGGCAGTGTGTCATTTTTGCAATTGGTGTTACACCTTAAAACGAACTAAAAAGTTTGGAGGATGAGGAGCAATACATATTAGTGTATTGTAATAAACTTTTAAAGAGGAAAGCCTATCTTATCTGTGGAAGGAAGATCATGCTGTGTATGTGTATATTTCTAGACTGTCTCTAGAATATCTCTAGAAAAAATGATTATGCACTGATCAGTCTTTCTCTTTAGGGAATAAATGCCTGACTGTTCAAAAGCTTAGACCGGAGAGTGGGAAAGGCAGATGTCAGTTTTAGAACGGTGGTTGTAGACTGAGATTTGAGAGGGCAAACCAATCTATGATCATGTCAGAGAAGTGTGGGGCTATGGTCCATGAAAAGCTGAGTGTGCAGGCTAGAGGAATCTGGTAGACTGTGCATGAGTCTAGGAGGCAGCAGTGAGCTCAGTGACTAGTTTTGCCTGAAGAGATTCAACAACAACAAGGTGTAATAGAATGGGAATGGACCAAGCAGACAGAGCTTGAATGCAATAAAGAAAGGAAAAAATGATAAAAGGATTTTTTTCCTTCTGAGTAGATGCCCAGTAATGGGATTGCAGGATCAAATGGAAGGTCTAGCTTGAATTCTTTGAGGTTTCTCCATACTTCCTTCCAAAAAGGTTGTATTAGTTTGTAGTCCCACCAGCAGTGTAAAAGTGTTCCTTTCTCTCCATATCTGTGCCAGCATCTGCAGTTTTGAGATTTTGTGATATAGGCAATTCTCTC
>CAUYTI010041258.1:0-23611 GCA_963575145.1 Galago senegalensis
CTTCCTCATTTTCTCAGCCAATTATCTAATAATAACCAATTACGCCATTACCCCTTTGATTTTAAATTATTGTGTGCCCTCCACCAAGGAAATTATGCAATGAGAAATCACATTTTAGCTTAAAAGTTATCAATGCACCAAAAAACATTCTGATACAAATGTCTTTGTTGTAATGCGATTTTCACTTTGCCTATTTTTAAATTGGGTTCTTTGTTTCTTGCTATTGAGTTGTTTGAGGTCCTTATATATTCTGAATATTAATCTCTTAGATGTATCATTTGCCAATATATTCTACCATTCTGTAGGTTGTCTCTTTCCCCCCATTTACTTAAGTATTCAATCGTTTATTGATATCACTATGAACTCATTGATACTTACTTTATGATTAAGCTACAATCCAATAGCATTTTATTTATCTTATTGCTCACATGGTTCCATTTTGGCCATTGGGAGCTCTTTCCGTTGGCCATATCCCTTTGACATACTCAGTAACTGTGGGCTGTTTTCTTTTATTGAAGCACTTCTTTGCTTTCTAGCACTACAAAGTTCTCTGCCTATCTTGTACTTGTTCAGTTCCTCTGGCATTTGGTGTTACAGGATCCGCTCAATTCAACATTACTTTGGTCATCACCTTTTCCCCTTCATCCTCTTCAGTGAGGTTGTTTCATATCTTCATATGATGATTAGACTCTGGCCATCTCTTAGGATCCCAACCTCATATTTAAAAAATGCTTATATGTTAAGGTTCACTCTTTATGCTGTAAAGTTCTATGTGCTTTGACAAATGCAAATTGGAATTGATGGATTCTGTATAGCTTCAGAATCCTTGAGAAAAGAAAACAACCTCAGCTTGACTGACTCTCATCTCAAAGCACACTGCAAAAGCCTAAAAGCCCCCTCAGAAATAATGCCATCCCATGGAACTATAATGCAAGCCACATATGTGGTTTTACACTTTGCAGTAGCCACAAATTAAAAAGTAAAAATGATGCAGGAGAGATTTATTTTAATAACATATTTTTAAACCAATTATGTCCCAAACATTATTTCAATATGTAACAAATGAAAGGCTTATTAATGAACTATTTCACATTTTTTGGTATTAAGTTTTCAAGACCAGTTAGTACTTTATAGGTCCAGCACATATATATATATCAGTTTGGAATAGCCACATTTCAAGTTCTTATTATACACATGTGGCTAGTGGCTGCCATACTGGGTAGTTGATGATTTAAAGATATTCAGCAGTCATATTTCAGACTATGCTGAAAATGAATTTAATTTTAAGGTGTTCGAGCTAGCAGAATAAATGCATAGGCCTGATCAATCTCTTATGTCCAAGTTAGGGTGTTGATAAGGAAAAAGTGATACCCTAACATCTGAGATGGAGAGATTTGGGTGTATGGGCCTAATAACATTTAACCTGAGGTTACCCTGAACTCTTCAAGCGAGCAGAAGCTTCTCCCTTCCCCATTTAGGAGGGAGAAGCATCCCTTTATAAAGCTTGGAGATCCTGACAAAATCTCACTGAGCACAGGTGTATTGCAAGATGATGCTTATTCTCAACCTTTCTATGACTGTGGTTCACTCTGCTTAGCATTTCCCACCATCTCATTGCAGGTTGCAAGCAGTCCTCTCATTTGCAGAGTTGAGAGCTTGAAGGTGTCAACATTCATCTTTCCTAGTTATTTTACCTGCTAAATGACTTTATTGCCTCTTTTCAGGGAATTTATTAAATTTGGCAACTCTTCTTTCTTTATTTCAATAAAATATACTTTGATTCCATACTTTTCTTTTACACCTAGAAAGAGATTTGAAAGTGGCCTTTATGTAGTTACCTGGCAGGGGAGATACCATGATCACGAATGTGGTTTTCCCAGGGTGAGGCTTATCCATTGCACTCTGGATGTGCTGACCCCTGCGATTGCCCCAAATGTGGGAAACTCGACTGCATAATTTGAGGTAGTGGGGGACTACATTCACACTTTCCCCTGTAAAAAAGGGGGGGGCTTTATAAAGTGGCTGTTTTGGCTTTACCTGCCCATTAAGATCCTGTGGTCACACAAAGGAAAGAGTAATTACTTATTTTAACAGAGCCTGTGTGGTATCATTTCTCCTGTTCTTAAAGTATTCCATGATTTGAAAAAAATAGGTTCAACTGATTCATCTTTATGAAGACACATGTTTTCCTCCAACTATCATTCTGAAAACTGTGATCAGATCTTTTTGAACTTATGCTGCTCAGACGCTGAGGCAATCCTGATACAGAGGCAAGTTTGGCTACAAATGCCAACAGTTATTTTCTGAAGCAGCTGGAAAGAGAACTCATTTGGCACTGAGGCAGCTACCGCAAAGGCATTCTGGCTCCCAGCTCTGTCCCTGGTGTGAGGCTGGACTCCAGTGTAATCTTTAGGAAAACTTTTAGGACAAACTTCCTTTCCATTTGAGGATATAAAAAGGCTCCTGGTAATTAACTTTTGGAAGTTTATATGTCTAGGTAGAAAAAATAGGAAACTCAACCCCACCAGTCACAACCAATAAGTTCCTGATCATCATGAATCATTTATTAACACAAAATGGAAAAGATCACACTCTGGGTCATAGCTTACAGTCAGACAAACTGATATGGGATTGAGTTTTGACTTCCTCCCCAAATTTGTAGGCTCTGAAAGTATAGCCCAATTCTTTACTGTCTCTAGGCTTTAGCTTTCTTACCTTTAAAATAGTTATAAAGATATTTACCCAATGGGAGTTGTTGAGAAGACAGTGTGATGTTGAAAGAGCTCGTTGTAGGTGGCATGCATTGTAGGTAGAACTGAAAAGAGAGTGAATCCTGTCTGGCTTTTCAGGCTTCAGCTTTCATACCACTGTGTGTTCTTTTCACTCAGGGGAGCATTTCCCCAAAAAGATAGGTTGAAGTTCATGTGTAACACTTTTTGTCTTTCAGCCACTTAATTTCTTGCTGGTTATTTGGAGCCTGGTATTTTTGAGTCATCTTTCCCAACTGGGTCAGGTCACTATGCCAGTGGTTTGTTTTTATGCTGTGCAATGATCTTTTCCTTGGGGTTCAGGAGTCTTTGGAGGTTTCAAAGTATTCCACCTGTGGACAGCTTGCTGAGTACTTGAACTTGGAGTCTCCACACTGCAACCTGTTCTTTTCTCTCTCCTTGTTGAGATAGGTGGGTATGGTGTTAAGTCCAAGGTCTAAATCTGAATTGGAAAGTGAGAGACCCATTTAGGCCTCAAGCTTAATACTATCACTTTCTCTAATCCAGTTTCTATTAATGGTTTGCTATGAGGTGCCTGGTGTGTGCCAGTACTGATGGAGCTCTTCTTTGTTTCAAATTCAGTGTTTATGTGTGTTTCTTACTGCTGTTCAGAACCTTGGGCAAAAGCAGAGGTGAATAGCACTCAACCCCCTGATATATACAGTCACTATTTGAAGTCTTACATATGTATATGTGTGTGTATAAAACCTATAACCCAGGGCTACCTGAATCTGAAGATTTTAGTGGGGAGAGTTGAATAAGAAATTTGAATGAGCTCAGAATAGTCAGATCTGGGTTGGGTAGCTGATGAGGCACTATTTTGAAATGAATAACTCAGACTTGAGTTGTAGATTGATATTAGACTACAATGTGATTATTTTGCTGGAGTTATAAGGTGTTATGAGATGAATTGTGTTTCTCCAGAAAGACGTGTTAATATCCTAACTCCCAGTGCCTCAGAATGTGTGAACTTATTTGGAAGTAGGGTCTTTATAGAAGTAATCAAATGAAAATGAAGTCATAATCCAGCAAGACTGGTGATTATAAGAAGGGGAAAAATAATTTGAAGATAGTCATGTGGCAATGAGTCAGGGTTTGAATGGTGTATTGATGAGCCAAGCCAAGAAATGCCAAAGAGTGCCAGCAAAGCACCAGCATCTAGACAGAGGGCTGGAGTAGATTCTCCTTCACAACCTGCAGAAAGAAGCAACCCTGCTTGTACCTTGATCTTGGACTTCAGGCATCCAGAATTATAAGATAATAAATCTCTGCTTTAAGCCACTCAGTTTGTACTACTTTGTTTTTGTTTTTTTTTTTTTTTTTGAGACAGAGCTTCAAGCTATCCCCCTGGGCAGAGTGCCATGGCATCACGCTCACAGCAACCTCCAACTCCTGGGCTCAAGCGAGTCTCCTGCCTCAGCCTTCCAAGTAGTTGGGACTACAGGCGCCCACCACAACGCCTGGCCATTTTTTGGTTGCAGCCATCATTGTTGTTTGGCGGGCCTGGGCTGGGGATTTGAACCTGCCACCTTAGGTGTATGTGGCTGGCACCTTAGCCGCTTGAGCCTCTAGCAACCTAATACAGATGACACTGCTGAGAGTCAGAGTGGGGCTTCCTTAAAAGAAATGCAATTCCTAGGAGGCATAAGTCTTGGAGCAGAAAGTGAGGTAGGAGGCCTTAGGCTGAGCTGAAGAAAGGGCTTTCCCACCTTCTCTTCCTCTGTGGCCAGAGGAACTTTGGGCTGAGACTCTTAGGTCTGGGGAGGTTTGGAGTGCTCCCCCTTGTAATGGGCCCCGTAAGCAGATCTGGACATGGGAAGGCAGGCTGGGGCCAGGTGCGGCCTTGGATAGCTATGGGCAGGAGCAGTTGTTGTTTTCTGTGTTGTATTTCTCTTCTATTGTTCCTGAACCTTCAAGAAAGTCTCACTAAAAGCTTATAGCCCGGCATCTGCTGTATGGTGAAGAACAATGTCCCACATTTGGGATGAAGTAGATGAGAAGTTGACAGAAAGTACCATCAGAGGCACAAGGCTTTGCTGGGGCCACTACCAACTCAGCAAGCCTCAGGGCGGTATCTGAGCAGTAGAATCCTAACAGCAAGTTCCTGCCCCTTGGAGGTGGACTTTTGAGAAATGCTCAGAGAAATCTGGGAGAACTTGTACTCACACTGAGAGTAGTGAATTGGATAACCTGGCAATCAAGCTTGCTATTTTAAAAATGTATGTAACCTGAGACTTCTTCCTCAATAAAGGAGGGCAGGAGGTTCCTCAGATGATGTCTAAGGACACTTCCAGGCTTAAAATTCTATTATTGTATTTAATCAAAACTGTCATCAAGCAGTGAATAGCTGTGACAGGTGAGAGAAAGGCAACTCTAAACCCTCAAGCTGGGCAGCTGTAGCACCTATGCAGTCCAATATGGGCTGCTGTTCATATATAGGAATATATTGACCTCTGTAAGAAGTGACAGAGGGTGGGATGCAGGGAAGACTCAATTTTCTCATCTGAAATGCCACTGGGGGCTGGTGGTGGTATGGAGCTAGGTGGTTACTATGGTTCTCTCTAACACTAGATTTCATGATTTGGGGAGGGAAGAATGACTTTACTAGTCCTTCAGTGACTGTGTCAAGTGAGCAATCTAGGATTATTTAGTTTTTGGACAAACTACCCCTCCCATCTCAAGAACCCAAAGGAGCATGAAGTAGTAAAGCAGAATTCATAGAACTAAGGCAGCCTTCACTGAGCATCCTCTGTAAGGCCGGTGCTATCCAAGTGGACGGAAAGGAATGGAATGATGTGGATGTGCTTTCTGAGTTCATGCCTCTCATGATCTAGAAGGAAAGATGTATTTAACACACCAATAAATAGCGACAAACTGTGAAAGAAGAGTTAACAGGAGGAACCTATTTTAGATTGAGTGATTATGTGTTTCCAAGGCTTGCTGTGACAAGTTACTATAAACTGGGTGGCTCAAACAATAGAAACATATTCTCTCACTGTCCTGTAGTTGGGAAATCTAAAATCACGATGTCAACAGGGTTGGTTCCTTCTGAGGATTGCAAGGGACAGTCTGTTCCATGCCTCTCCCTGGCTTCTGGTTTGCTGCCAGTCTTCAGCATTCCTTAGCTTCCAGACACATCACCCCAAACTCTGCCTTTATTATCACGTGATGCTCTTCCTGAGTGTGTGTCTGTGTCCAAATTTTCACCTTTCAAGGAAATAGTCACATTGGTTTAGTGCTCAACTTAATGATTTTGTTGAATTTGAGCATCTAGAAAGCCCTTATTTCCAAATGAGGTGGCCCTTACTAACACCAGGGCTAAGGACTTCTACATATCTGTCTGGGGTACACAATTCAGCCTGCTACAGGCATCATAGATGTTCTCCCCAAGAAGGTGAGATTTACACTAAGATCTGAAGGAAGACAGGGACAACAGAGCAAAGAGCCAAGGGAAAAACATCCCAGCAAAAGAACGAAAACCTGTATTAGGGAGTTGTGGTGGGAAGGAGCTTACTCATGTGAGAAGCCAGAGAAGGTAAAGAATATCAAAGGGGAGGCTGGGATGAGACAAGGTGGCACAGAGCCAAGGCTTGCATCCAGTCTTAAGGAGTTTCAAGTAGATTCTAAGAGCAATAGGAAGCCACTGCAGGGTTTCAGAGGAAGGAGAACAATGTCACATATGGGCAGAGACAGGTGGCAGGTGAGAAAGCATAGTGGTGGCTGTGGAATTGGAGAGAAGTGGATGGATTCCCAAGACTTTAGGAGACTGGATTAACTGGACTGATTGGGATTGATTCTAACATCTGTCTTGGTCCCAAGGCACCAAATGGGAGCTGTGGGTCTTGCACATGGCCTCTCTCCTTACATGAATTCAGTGGTGTTCATATAAGAGCTTGAGTCCAAAACCTTTTACTAGGTGTTGACAAAAGATGGACTTCAGTTCACCTTTGACCTGAGATAGCCTTTATGTGTTCTGCATAGCATTTTAATAATAGGAACACTTTACATAAAAATCTAGATTCCTAGCTGTTCTTGCAAAACTAGAAAAGCTGGCAACAGTGGAGTCTGCAAAACTGCTTGGCCCCAGGTGAGCTGGAGGTGAGGAGCAGCTCCCCCCTTTAGACAGTGTGCTCCCCACTTCTTCATAGCCTGCAGTGCTCCCTCTTGCTCTGCCCACAACCACTTCCTTTTTTGATTTTACTTTATCTACCTGGTTCCTCTATTGGCTTAGGTTTGCTTCTCTGCCTAGTTCTGATAGCAGGTGGTTTTCCTTGGTGTGGTTCCTCTGTGTATTTCTTTGTGAGCATATGTGCCTGTGAGTGGGTCCTTGAGTATTTGGGATTTAGAATAAATGTATTCATAAGCTTGAGTGAGTATTTGGGATTTGGAATAACAGGCCTCATAAACTTGAATGAGAAGGAGGATGTCAAATACCAAAGGTGGTCTGTGTGATTCCCAAGGAAGGATTCAAGTTTCAAATGCAATAGGTCTCTTGCTTCCTATTTTTCCTTTCTCTTGGAACCATTTGTGGTAAGTCTTGGCAGCCTTTCCAATCACCCAGGATAGTATTATGTGCCCATTATATTCTGTTTAAGAAAGCAGGAAAGTATGTAGCATATTTTTTTTTGTGTGTGTGTGTGGTGGGGAGCCTCACAAACATGATGGAATTGTAAAAAATAAAGCTTGTATTGAACTCCACTGTTCAGGGGAGAAATCATTGTAGGAAATGAGGCATTTTCTAGTATTGTTGGAAAGACCAGGCATTTCAGTAATTACAAATGCATTAGAAAATTGGTTTGGATGTTTCCCCATGAACTAATCTCTAAATTCTGATACCACAAAGAACTGTAAATTGCAGAAAACTTCAGCCATGAGAGAAAATGTCTTAGCAAGGGCTGCCCAAAGTCTAATATTTATCTCTTTAGGCCAGGTGTCCTCAAACTATGGCCCGTGGGCCACATGCGGCCCACTTAGGACATTTGTCTGGTCCGCTGGGTGTTTTTTGCCGCTGCTGCCTGTCCTGCTTAGCAGCCGACTAGTCCCAGGGCCCGCAGTCCAGGCCCTCCAACAGTCTGAGGGACAGTGAACTGGCCCCCTGTTTGAAAGTTTGAGGACTCCTGCTTTAGACATATGACTAAGCTAAAGCAAAATAATCTCTTGCCTAGCCTTTTAGAAGCATTCTGGCTGTGGTCTAAGTGAGGTTTTCTTCATAGGCAAGCAGGTAAAAGGAAATTCTTGTTTCTGTGTATGAAGAAGCAACTGCCATTACTAGGACTACAACAGGAAGGAAATTGCTATTTCTACATACATATTCTCTAAACAACAATAAAATATGTATTAGCAGTAAATGAAAAGGACAGATAACTATTTAGACTCCCAGAACTTTATAGACCTTTATTCTTTCTACCCTTTGGTATAATTGTTTGGTATCGGGCCACCAAACTGGATAAAATGTACGAAAAGCTTGTGGTAGATTGCTCCTACTTATAATCTGTCTTGAACAGAGCCTAGTGCCAACACATTTCTAGTCCCCTTCAGTGGTGATGACAAAGGTGTTTTCATGGAAAAATAGGAAGGTAGTTTTATTAATGTCTATATTTCATGGTCCTTTAACGTAGAAATCCTTAATAATATTGGTATTGGAAATCAGGGTCTGTCTTATGGAGCCCCTTATGTTTCTCAAGGAATGAAATAGGGAGAATGTAGGGGTGATAGGATTTGACCAGTAGTCTATCCAAGTTTCTGTCATTTTATGGAATTCAGCGAATTATTGTCAATGCTTTATCAGCCTGACCTTGAGTATAATAAAACTCCTTTTTCCCTTCTTTTAATAATTGAATTTTATCATGTTAAATACATATATATGTAAGATAAATAAATAAATATTAGCTATTAGGCTAACCGGTACATTGCAAAAATATGTCTTAAGCAATATGTCATAAAATTGGGAACCTAAGAAATAGTTTTTATAATGGAACTTAACAATCAGTGGGGTCTACCTTAGGTTGGGCAGGGTGAGAAGAATATACTTACCATTGGCAAAAAGCCAGGGTGAACTTAATATTTAAACCAAAAGCCCCATCTTGGGTTACCATGTGTTTGTTCCCTTCTCCACCTGTGGCATTCCTGTCTGACATCCAGGTATTTACTACAGTACATTTCATTGGTCCTTTCCAATTTTCACCACTCTAGCAACACTGTCTGAAGGGCACAAAGAAATGACTTTGCAGCACTGTGTTCCCCCACTACCAGGAATTTGCTGCCCCAGAGGAGCTGCTAAGGCAGTGGTTGCAGGGTGGATTTCCTGCTATCTGAGGTTCTGCACTGCAATGAACTTAACTGAAAAAGAGATATAGTAGACTTTCCCCCAGACCTTCCCTCCTGGTTACAGAACAGGGCTGGAAATTATTAACTCAACCCAACTAGTGTAGTGTTGAGCAGCAGATTAGGTGAGGAGAGACAAAAGTGATGGTGAGCCTAATAAGCATCTTTTTTTGCAGCTGAAGACAAGTAGTGTTTACTTTCACTTGGCAGTGTAGGTGTATAATGTGTTGGGCTGCTAAGTAGCGGTTTGGGATGTTGGGGAAGCCTAGTAAATGAGACTCTAGTTCACTCTCCTCTCCATTAATCAAAAACAGAAATGTTTGCATGCTTGCCTGAAAGTATTGATGTTATGCTATTGCCCCATTACTGACCATTTGCTCAAAGGCTATTTCAAAATAATTGGAAAATGGGGGCACATTCCTTGGTCCAGAGCAGTGTTTTTCAACCTTTCTTATCTTATGGCACACTTGAACTTCTAGTTAAATGTCCATGCACACTTACGTTATGTGTGCAAAATACAGTAAATAAAAAAATATAATTATGGTGCTTTGAACTTCTTTAGAAAATAATTTCATTAATGATTTAAAAAATTTTTCATGGCAGACCTAAGCTCCTCTTGTGGCACACCTGTTGAAAATCACTGGTGCAGGGGAACAAGATTGCTCAGACAACATGCATTTATTGTGTTCCCTTTCTTTTTGTATCTCCTACACTGCCAGTATTGTGAGGGATATAAAATAACGATACCTCTTTTTGATGATGTAAAAGATTGAGGTATTCCTTTGGTTTTATTCTTTGTCAACACTCTACAAAAAATAGCAAATAGGGGCAGCACCTGTGGCTCAGTGAGGAGGGGGCCAGCCCCATATACTGAAGGTAGTGGGTTTGAACCTGGCCCCAGCCAAACTGCAACAACAAAAAAAATAGCCAGGCATTGTGGTGGGCGCCTGTAGTCCCAACTACTCAGGAGGCTGAGGCAAGAGAATTGCCTAAGCCCAAGAGCTGGAGGTTGCTGTGAGCTGTGACACCATAGCACTCTACCAAGGGTGACAAAGTGAGACTCTGTCTCTTAAAAAAAAAATAGCAAATGGGTAGATCACTACAAAAAGTTTTGAGACAGACTGTGTTATGGTCCATTATTTCACTTCCAAGAAACACAGTCAACAGAGTTTTTCTGATTCACCTGCATGAGTTTCAATTTGCTTGGCTTATTGGTGTTGCTGAGAAGGCTTCATTTGTTTCTATCCACGTGGATTTTATGTTTCTTGATTTTAATGTATCTCAAAACTTTCATAATGATTCACATAACATGAAATATAGTGTAATTTAGTTCATAACATGTGGTATAAGGTGTTTAATTTATGAAAGAGAAAGTTCACTCTAGCTAGGCCTGTGGAAGTGGGAAGATTTTTCTTCTCCCGAGACTGACTCAGTCAGTCTCTTGACATTGGCTGAGTGAGTAGCTCAATTAGTATGTCCTGGGCACATCTCATTCCTTTATTTAACACTTTTCATTATGATTGCAGTTTGAGAGGCTGGATATTATGATTTTCCCAGCACTGTCCTGGTATGTCTGTTATCCCAGAATAATTATTAACAGTCTTCTCTTTTCTTCTCAAAAGTGTCACAGTTTAGATGATAAATATAATTATAACACAAACATAAACCAAGGACCACATAGCCTAGGCTTTTTATGCTCTTGCATTCAAATAAGCACAATCCAGTAAGCAAAAGTAGTTAGAAATGTTCCCTGTGGCTCAAAAACATTAAAGGTGATCTAATTTTTAACCTGCAGTGATACTCGGCAGAAGTCTATTTCTTTCTTCCCTAAGGGCTCCAATGGGTTTGGCTGCTCACAAGCCTCTTAAACTTAACACCCTTATTTTTTTCTGACACCCAACCACACCTTTTATTTTGTCACTTTTGTCTCTCTTAACTCTCTCTCTCCTTTCTTTCTTTTTGTATATATGTCTTCTGTTCTCTTAATTTTGCTTCATACAGCCTCAGAAGGCAGGTTGGTAAAGACTCTTTGGAGGGTGATGGAGGAGAATAACCTGAACTGGCCAGACAGAATTGTTGGGAGTAGGTTGTCACTAGGAGGAAGGAGGCTAGGAACTCTGGTTAATGACCAAATTTCATCACTGTCATGAGTAATCTGAGAGGTGGTCCGGGAGTTCTGCCTCTCAGTATATAGCACTGTGTTTGGCACAAAGACATACTGGAAAATGTGAGTGAATGGAAGCAAACTGAGAAGGACTTCATCCTGGCTTTATAGGAAGAATGTGATTCGGGTGGGTGTAGAGACAGTTGGAGAATACTCCAGAGAAAGAAAGATTAAGGTGTGTATAGTTGTGGTTTTATTTGTCTGTGATGGGGCTGGCATGAGGTTGGGGGACAGTGAAGACTAGGCAGATAGAATTGGAACATCTAGTGGAGAAAAGTGGAGAATCTATTTCCCATTTAATAGTAGCTTAAACTATCTATTGTCTTAGAAATGGACACAGCTCAAGAAAGACTGAAAACCTAGAACTATACAGTAGAGATCCAGGGTAGATTCATGAAGTAAGAGTGACTCGGTGGAAGTGACATGTTCGATAGATTAGTTTTTCAACTTTCCTTAGGGTAGCAAGTATGCTAGGTACACTGGATTTGCATTGTGATGGATGAAGAACACATAGTACATAGAAGGAACTCAATACATGGTGGCTAATGTCATCAGCACCAATATCACCACCATCATAATTACCCTCATCACCACCATTACCTCTACCATTATTATCATCATCATCACCACCACCACTACTATCATCATTATTACTATCCCTCTCAGTACCATTATTATCACCACCATCACCATCATTACCACCAGCACCATCACCACCATCACGCTCATTACCACCACTATCACCCTCATTACCATGATAATCATCACCACCATAATTGCCATCAATATCATCATCACCATCAATGTCATCACTGCTACTCCCATTATCATCATCTTCACTGCCATCATAATTTTCATTACTAGAAAAGTCCTGAGACAGAGAGATAAACTAGGAGGTTTTTTAGGGCACTGATTATGGAGGGAGAGAGAGAAGCTTCTTTGGGAAGATAAAAAACTACAAATATTAGAGAGGCTATGTGGCAGAAGAGGGAGGAGACACCTCCTATAGAGCTTTCTTGGGAAAGTTATGAGGAATGAGAGAATCACAAGGAAGATGAGTTCAGCTCCAAATTATTGAATTTTCGCACATTCAATATGTCTAAACATGAAATAGGTTATCTCACAAGAAAGTGAGATCCCAATGTCAGTGGGGAAAGCCAAGTAGAATCCAGGCAATCTAGCCAAGGATGTTACAGTGGCTTTAATAAGTGGAAGAGAGGATTTATTTCCTTTCAGATCCTTCCAACAGAAAGATGCAAGGACTTATAGGTCTTCAAGTCATAGACTAAGTTTGCAGTGGTTGGAATGGCAAAAAAGGGTCATGGTCTCTATTAGCGGTTCTTAACTGAAGGTGATTTTTCTCCTGTAGGGAATACTTGGCAATGACTGGAGATAGTTTGTCACAGCTAGGGAGAGAATAATGTTGTCATTTAGTGGGTAGAAGCCAAAGAGATGCTAAACATCCTACAATGCATAGAATAGTCCCCCATGACAAAGAATTACCAGCCCAAAATGTCAACAGTGGCAAAGTTGAGAAACTCTGGTCTATACTTTAACAAGTCCATTGTCTTCTGTGGAACAGTGAAGAGAGTTGCTGGATGGATAAATTCTAACTCACATTCGTCAGGTCATATATTCAGAAGCAATGAGCCAGAAATACTTCCAAACATGCCCTTTATATTGTGGTTTTTACACACATCTTAAAGAGTTCCTTTTTTCTTCAAAGCTTCTTTGGAGTCAATAAAACTTATTAAGAACTGCAGTAAATGATAAAGACAAACTCACTCTTCAAACTGGTCTGCAACCTAATTTTGACTGCTAGGCAATAGGCTCTGTGGAGCGTAGTCTGGTATTTATCCTATTTCCTGGAGAGTAACTGACTTCCTTGAAGGCTGAAGATGAGTAAAAAAGGATTCGGTTCTCGTAGATTTTTCTTGCTAACCTATTCAATTTCCTCATTTTTGTATATAGCTCAGGAATAGTTAGGGTAACCGCATGTCCAGTTTTACCTGAAATAGTCATTTTTTTACCCATACTGTGTTACGGTAATTATTAATAATGTCATTTTTCCCATCAAAAGTGTCTCTGGCTTAGAAAAGAAATAACATGACTGACCACTGAACCTACTATTAGTTGGCTAGTGGATATTTTAATGATACAGTTACACTGTATCTCTAACTAACTTAAGTCATATCACTAATATTAGCTGTCATCATCACCATCTTTATAAAAACTCACTTGAATAACTTTCTCCAAATAGTCAAAACTTCTATCTCTCAAGCCATGTGTTAGCCAGTTTCCTTTTGTAATCTACAAGCCGTATTTGTGACTTGCTTCTGTATACCATGGGATTGAATTTGCGGCCACAGATGAAAGAAAATAATTTGCACTGAGACATGTCGGCCTTATTCTTATCTATTGCCCAACTATGAAACACTCTTCTGTAACACTTTATCCTTCTCTAACTGCCAAGCAAATTCTTTCTACACCATGACCGCTTATATATTAATTGTCATGTCCTGTTTTATCTTTTCTATGCACTCTTCCACTCCATTTCCTAAACCACTGCCCTTTTGTCAACTCTGATTTCCAAAGAGAAGATTTCACAACATGGTTTCATTGGTTTCCTGAAGCCCATAGAAATGATGTATCTGATCAGAAGAATCCATATTTTACAAATACAATGTACAGAGTCTTATCATGGAGTACTTCAAACACAGAATGATTTTTGTTCTATGAAACTTTCTGGCCATAAAGACCCAAAACTACCCTTTATTTGTCTAGATTATGGTTGTCCTGCATTATATCACTCTGTATTGTACTCTTCTTAGCTCTTTGGGAAAGGGAGTTGATTGTTCAGCAGGTGCCTGTTCAGCTGGTGCTAAATTGGCACATGAATTTGTGTTGCTATATAAATAATGAACAATTCTGCACTTACAGATGTATTGGTAGCCTCAGTGATAAAAAATATCCCTTATTTTAAAGAAAAAACACACATAAAAGTTTTACCTTGCTTCAGCAGATAAGACATATTAGGTTGGCACATGACTTTATTTTTCTTTGCTTCAAAATCATCATTGAGCAGTCTATGAAACTGCTTATAAAATAAGCCAATTACTTAGAATGCAAAAAAGTATGGTGTTTGCTGTACTCAATCAGCCCTAGAAATCATCCCATTTTGTCTCCCCAGTCCCCTACCATTTGGAATTTATAGATTAAATAATTATAGAAATAGTTCTTTCTCTATTTCTTCTCTCCTCCCTCCCAGCTTAATGTGCCACAGCACATGTGTAGTCTAAAGCATGGGATTGGTAGTCAGTCATGAGTCAGAAAATTGGACTTATTAACTGTGTGACCTTAGGCAAGATACCTAATCCTCTTGTGCCTCATTTGTCTCACATGCTTTATGGATCATTGTGACAATTAAATGAGATAGTGTGTATAAATCTTTAGTACCTGGACCAGAGTGAGTCAAAACAAGGCAACAGTTGTTCTTCGCAGGTGTTCCTGTATCTCTGCCATTACATATCCCATAACTCAGCTATCATCATCTGTTCGAATGTCTGTCTTCATCACTAGATGGTGAGGAACTCAAGGGCAGGGATAAGGCTTATTTATCCATAGAGCTCCAAAGTCTAGACTGGCAAATATTAGGAACTTAATATGTATTTTCTGAATCAATCAACCAATGGATGGCAGTCCCCAGGGGTGACTATTGTTACTGTCTTTCCCTACACTCAAAAAATGTTCTCTGATAATTCTAAATTATGAGGCATTCAGGAACTCTCATTGTCCTGAGTACAATGTTTGATTTGGCTTTGGAGAAAACTGTCCCTCTGTTCCCCTAGCTGCAGAGGCAGTTCTGGGCTACAGCTATGGAGCAGATGCTGCCAGTGCCTGCCCATCTCACCTTCATGGGGCTGGTGTCTCCAGCTCAGAGCTGCCAGGCTGGAGTGTTGCCTGCTAGATTACACAGCTGTAGCTGTTTTGAGATTCCCCCTCCATTACTAGGAGTCTTTTGTTTACTGAAGGTGGAAGGTTATACCAAACCTCCAAGCCAGGTAATCTACTGTAGCCAATGACTAATACAAGAATAAAAATGCCTGACTTCTTTGGGGTCATAGTTACACTAAAACTATATCAGATTTAGAGTATTGTGGATCTAATCAATCAGGAAGTTGTCAATATTGGGGTTGTATGTCTCAGCCTTCAATCAATGCATACATAAGGGATGAAATGAAGGACTTTCTTATAGAGTTTTTTATAAGGACCTCATCTGACCTGTGTCTTTTAACCTATTGTGACTTCTGGCATTTATTCCCCCTTTTTGTACTTTGTTTGTATTTGGAAAAGATAGGTTCTATTTTAGTATTTCAGACGTGAAGGTTATAAGACTTATCAAGACTTACCAGTTTATAGCAAGGATCAAAATGAGTTTCTTATGAATGTTTAATAATTCTTGACATTTGACTAGGGAAAGAATATAAACAAACGTAGTCTGAAAAAACATAAGGCCAGAATGCCAGAATGTTCTAATTGTACACTGACAGAAGTAGGGTGAACTTATTTGTGGTAAACTATTTTCCAGAATGGTAGGAGTGAGAGAACGATGGCAGAACAGATATTCTAAGGACTTTATTTCAGTCGATCAAAATCAAATTGAATACATTTTTCCCTCTGACAATTTCTGACAAGATTTTACAGTGCTTCAAGTTGGAGATTATGGACATCTGTTAACATAGCATAAGAGATATGTAGCAAAACAATTCTAATAATAATAGTGTTGTTCACTTGTTGCAGAGTGTTACAACAGAGAGCTTGGATTCAATGCATAAGACAGAGTTGACATGATCAGTCTGCACAATGTCCGGTAGGTTTCCAGAAAGGATCCTCTCACCACACTGTGTCACCACCCACATCCTGTTTGTTTGGTTGGTGCTGGGAATTCTATCAAGGACTATTTATTCTAATTCCCTTGTTTTATTTCTCAGATGGGAAAACTGAGGAAGGGGAAATGGAGTCCCCCAAACTATATGCATATTTTAAAAAATGTTTTATAGTTCCTGTCCCTGTGATCTTGAACTGGAAAGGCTTCAGGTGGCTCCTGCTGAGTGGTCCTACACCGGACAGCACGTGAATGAGCCAGGGTTGACAGCATAGGTAGGAACACAGGGGTGTTTTCTTCCATCCTCTGTGGTTTAAGGGACATGTTGTGATGTTATTGCCATGGGCCAGGAGATGAGAGGGGAAATATACTGTGATGACTGGTATCCTCACCCACTCTGTTCTCCGGGCTAGCTGTAGATATTCTAGGATCACCTGCAGCTCCCCTGGTACTGATAGGAGTCTAAGTGGTCAATATAAAGCTGGAAGTAGCCTGGGGTAGAGGGTAAGGTGTGTGTTTTCGGTGCTATTAGGAACCAGCTGGTGTTGATTTTAGATTTTCTGTCCTTTTTAGTTCTGGGGGATCCCAGTGTATTTTAGAGGTAAGGAAATGTAGAAGAGGTTCATAGTTTGGATTTTTTACCAGTCTGTCCTTGAGGGGCTGGATGGATGTGGTAAAGTGGCTCCATAATGACACCAAATGGACCATGTGGAAGATGTGGAGACTCAGCTGGGTGGGGTGCATGTCATCCTGGGCGTGGATCTGGAGCAGTGCCATGGCATGGGAACTGAGTTGTGCAGCATGGGGCCCCCTCACCTTGGAGATTAGGAGAGTACATCTCTCTGGGGCTACCTCAGACCTGCTTGTTTCTAGTTCACAGCAAGCAATGACCAAAATATTTTTTGGGGGGAGGGTAGATTCTTGCTCTGTCACCTAGATTAGAGTGCCATGGCCTCAGCCTAGGTCATAGCAACCTCAAACTCCTGGGCTCAACTGATCCTCCTGCCTCAGCCCCACTAGTAGCTGGGGCTATAGATGTCTGCTATGATGCCTGGTTAATTTTTTCTATTTTTAGTAGAGACAGGGTCACACACTCTTGTGTGCAAGACCCTGGAAAGTAGGAGGATCCCTTGAGCTCAGGAGCTCAAGACCACACTCACTCTTGCTCTTTGTGGTCTTGAACTCCTGAGCTCAAGGGATCCTCCCACTTTGGCCTCCCAGAATGCTAGGATTATAGGTGTGAGCTACCATACCAGGCTTAGCAATGACCAAAATATTTCTGAGTGTTCAGAGACCATTAAAAGAGTTTCTGAGTAAGACAAGGGAGTGGAGACTAAAGAAGAGAAAAGAAAGTCTAGTATGGTGCTGAGTGTAGATCAGATCATGAGATGGAGGCCCCCCATCATGTTTGTTTGTCTGGTGCTGCTAGTTGGAGCCTGTGAACCCACAGAG
Organism: Galago senegalensis; assembly: GCA_963575145.1. Lineage (NCBI taxonomy): Eukaryota > Metazoa > Chordata > Mammalia > Primates > Galagidae > Galago > Galago senegalensis. Next base: position 17,594 of record CAUYTI010041258.1, read on the forward strand.
AACTGGCTGGTCAATATGCATAAAACTCACGTGTTGAAGGGAAGATAAGAGAAAGCATAAAGGAGCCACCAATGAGTAAGTAGCCCCCTTTGCATCACCACTTGAAATGGCCTCATTTTTGAAAAACAACAAACACAGAAATAAAAAAACAAAACAAAATATATTCTCCCCTGCCATTCTCTCTCAGGAGTTATAAACAGCTGGAAGAGAAGGAAAATAGATTGTGTTGTTAGCAAAACAATTGCTCGTGACATTTTCAGAAGGAATGGAATGTTAGCTGAGAAGAGATACAGCTGTGAGAAAATAATGCTTAATACGTTAAGTTTATTTCATGAGATTATTTTTAATACTGGCAGGTGAAGATTTTTAAAAAATGACATGGTGCCCTTCCTAAACTCTGGAGTATTACTTTTTATTTATGGTAATTTCCCAACAGAACAGCCATTGTGATCCCTGTTGGTATTCAGACAGGTGACAAGAGCTATTAGAATGGAGCATGAAACAAATACAGAACATTTTCTACAATACCTATATGGAGCGGCTCCATCAACAGATTCCCGACTAGGGTCAGACCCTTCTTTCTCTCTGTAGTTATCCCATGTGTCTTCTATTTGAGGAACTTGAAAGAAAGTGCTTTGATCTAGCAATGCTGGTCTTACAACTATGCTCAGATGGGGAGAAAGGAGCTGGAGAATTTGGGCTTTATGGAAGCCAGCAATGGAACATGCACTAAGACTGTGTGTAATGCCAAAGGCGTGGCTCTGATCTGTTTGTTAAATGAGTAAATGTTCTCAACTTTTCCCTTTCTCCTCTTCTATACACATGAGGACTGGTGTTCATTTGCACCACACATTGCTGTACGCATTTCTGAATTTTGATGCATCTCCACAAAGTGTTGGCTAGAGAAGTAAAGCAAATAGCATTACAATTTTTATGGTATTCGTGAAACGTATTTTATAAACATGTGAGTAATGAATCAGCCTTTGCAGATCTCAAAACTTGTCCTTTTACAAAGAAAATATGGCCTAGCCAATTTTGGAAAAATGGCTGAACTCATAAAAAGAGACTTGATGCTTCTCGACTGTCACTTCATAAGTAATATTAACAAGCTAGAGAGTACCTGCTGTTAAAGTAGGAGCACAAATAAAACTTATTTTGTGCAAAAATTACAACATGCAAATTCATCAGTTTTCAGCATACTCTTATCACTATGAATAATATTATTGTTGATTTCATTTGCATAATCATCTTGTCTACCTTCAATTTTTGAAGTAATAGTTGGGATGCGCTAAGCAGCACTTTTATAGCATCCTTCTCACTCCTATACACTAAAGCTATCGAGGTACCTGTCAATCAGGCTTCTTTACCTACTGGTGCATTCTTCCTTAGGTCAACTAAAAGTTCAGACAGTATCAACTATAAAATCCCAACTTAGAAGCACTAAAAAATGTGTAATCCCCAAAGAAATTTTTAAACAGAATTAAATGTTTTATTGTTTTTGTTATAAGAAGTAGTATATGTGTATGACATGATCTAAAGATAAAATACACAATGTATAAAGTGAATTTCTCCCCTGTAATCACACTCTACAAATAAAACACAATTAAAACTGGAGAGGCTCATTCTATATATATGTACACTGTATATATACATATGCACACACCCCAAATATATGTATAAGGTTTAAAATGTGTATTAAAAGTGGGAACACCCTATAACTTCCTTTTTAACATTAAGTTTTAATTGAGAAAATATACATATGTAATTTACTGTCTTTACCACTTTTAAGCATAAGTTCGTGGTAATAAATACATTCATATTCTTCCTTTGTTTCCCTTTATTCCCCTCTTCCTCTTCTTCTTAGCTTCAGGTAACCACCAATGTACTCTCTGTCTTCTTGAGATCCACTTTTTTAGCTCCCACATATAAGTGAGAGTATGCAATATTTCGTTTTCTGGGCTCAGCTTATCCCTTTAACATAAGGGCCTTCACTTCCAGCCATGTTGTTGCAAATGACAGGATTTCATTCTTTTTATGCCTGAATGACATGCCACTGTGTATAGATACCACATTTTCTTTATCCATTCAGCCACTCATGGGCACTTTGATTTTATAGTTCAGCTATTGTGAATAGTGCTTCAGTAAACATTAGGAGTGCAGATATCTCTTTGGTATATTGATTTTTTTTCTTTTGGGTATACTCCCAATAGTGAAATTGCTGGATCATATAATAGTTCTATTATTTATTTATTTATAGAGACAGAGTCTCACTTTATCACCCTCGGTAGAGCACTGTGGTGTCACACAGCTCACAGCAACCTCCAACTCCTGAGCTTAGGTGATTCTCTTGCCTCAGCCTCCAGAGTAGCTGGGACTACAGGTGCCCGCCACAATACCCAGCTATTTTTTTGTTCCAGTTTGCCCAGGGCTGGGTTTGGACCTGCCACCCTCTGTATATGGGACCAGCAGCCTACCCACTGAGCCACAGGTACCACCCTCTATTTTTATTTTTTTGAGAGACCTTTTTAATGACCTCCATGATGGCTGTACTAATCTACATTCCCATCAACAGTGGATAAGCGTTCTTTTTTCTCTACATCTTTGCCAGCATCTGTTATTGCCTGCCTTTTTAAGGTACGACATTTTAACTTGGGTGAAATATTGTGGCTTTGATTTGCATTTCTCTGATGACTAGTGCTGTTAAGCATTTTTAAATATACTCATTGGCCACTTGTAGGTCTTCTTTTGAGAAATGTTTGGTCATATCTTTTGTCCATTTTAATTGGATTAATTAATTTTCGCTACTGAGTTGTTTGAACTCTTTATATATTCTGATTTTTAATCCGTTGCCAGATGCATAGTTTGCAAATATTTTCTCTCATTTTGTGAGTTGTCTATTTACTTTGTGGATTCCTTTGCTGTGCAGAAGCTTTTTAGCTTTATGTAATCTGAATGCCTAATTTTGCTCTGGTTATCTGTACTTTTGAGTTCTTGGCCAAAAAATCTTTGCCTAGACCAAGGTCCATTTGGAGCATTTCCCCAATATTGTTTTCTACTCATTTCATAGTTTCAGGCCTTGCATTTAATTTAAATCTTTAATCCATTTGGATTTGATTTCTGTATGTAGTAAGCAGGGCTAGGGATCTAATTTCATTCTTCTGCATATCGTTATCCAGTTTTCCAAAACTATTTAAAAGACTGTTTTTTTCTCATTGTATGTTCTTGGCATTTTTCTTGACGATGGTTGATTACAAGTTTGTGGATTTATATCTGGGTTCTCTAGTCTGTTCCATTGGTCCATGTGTCTGTTTTTCAACAGTACCATGCTTTTTTGGTTACTATAGCTTTGTGTTAAATTTTGAAGTCAAGTAGTATGATGCCTCTGGCTTTTTTGGGGGGGGGGCGGGCTAAGGATTGCGTTACTCTTTGGGTCTTTTGTCATATAAATTTTAGGATTGTTTTTCCATTTATGTGAAGAATGTCATCAGTAATATATAGGGATTGTATTGACTCTGCAAATTATTTCATAGTATTGTCATTTTAACAATATTAATTCTTCTAATTGATGGAAGATTTTTCCTTTCTTGCTGTTCTTCTTTAATTTCTTTTATCAGAGTTTTATAGTTTCCCTTATATAGATCATTCACTTCTTTGGTTAGGTTAATTTCTAGATATTTTATCGTTTTTGTAGATAATGTAAGCAGGTTTGTTTTCTTGATTTTTTTAGATTGTCCACTGTTGGTATATATTACTGATTTTGTATATTCATTTTATATTCTGCAACTTCACTGAATTCGTTTATCATCTTTAATAGTTTTTGGTGGCATCTTTAGGTTTCTTTAGGTGTAGATCGTGTCATCTGCAAGTATAGCTAATTTAACAAATTGTTTTCCAATTTGGATGCCATTTATTTCTTTTTCTTGTCTAATTGCTCTGGCCAGAACTTCTGGTGTTACGTTGAGCAATAGTAGTAAAGGTGGTAAAGACGGTAAAGAAGAAAGACCTTCAATTTGTCCCCACTAGGTACATTAGCCATAGATTTGCTATATATAACCTTTATTATTTTAAGATATGTTCCTTCTACACCCATTTTGATGAGGGTTTATTTTTTAATCATAAAGTAATGTTGAATTTTATCAAATGGTTTCCCAGCATCTATTGAAACAATTATATGATTTTGTTCTTGATTCTGTTAATGTGATGTATCACATTTATTGATTTGCATATGTTGAACTATCCTTGCATCCTTGGGATAACTCCCACTCAATCATGGTGAATAACCTTTTTAATATGTTGTTGCATTTGGTTTGTTAGTATTTTGTTGAGGATTTTTGCATTTATTTTCATCAGTGATATTAGCTTGTTTTCTTTCTTTCTCCTTTTTTTTTTTTTTTGTTGTGTCTTTGCTTATTTTGTTATCAGAGTAATGCTGGTCTTATAGAATGAGTTTGGAAGTATTCCCTCCTCTTCAATTCTTTTGAAGAGTATTTGAGTAGGATTGGTATTAGTTCTTCAAATGTATAGTAGAATTCAACAGTGAATACATTAGATTCTGTGCTTTTTCTTTGATGGAATACTTCTTACTATAGCTTTAATCTTATTACTTGTTATTGGTTGTTGAAGTTTTCCATTTTTTCATGGGTCAATCTTGGTAGGTTGTATGCATCCAGGAACTTATCCATTTCTTTTAGGGTTTCCGACTTGTTGGCATGTAGTTGTTCATGTCTCTAATGATTATTTGTGTTTCTGGGGTTTCAATTTTTATCTCCTTTTTTTCCATTTCTCTCTCTCTCTCTCTCTCTCTTCTTTTTTGTTTCTGATCTTATTTTCTTAGTCTGGCTAAAAGTTTGTGAATTTTGTTTATCTTTTAAAAAAACACAACTTTTTTTTCTTTGAACTTTTGTATTTTTGTGTGTTAATTTCACTTTTGGTTTTTATTTCTCTTCTGATCTTTATTATTTATTCCCTTCTGCTAATTTAGAGTTTGGTTTGTTCTTGCGTTTCTAGTTCCTTGAGGTGCATCATTAAGTTATTTATTTGAAGTCTTTCTACTTTTTAGATATAGGTATTTATTACCACAAACTTGCCTCTTATTATTGCTTTTATTAGCTCCCACAAATTTTGTTATGTCTTCTTTCTGTTTTCATTTGTTTCAAGACATTTTAAAATTTACTTCTTAATTTATTCATTAACCCATTGGTTGTTCAGGAGCATATTGTTTTATTTCCATGTGTTTGTATATTTTTCAAGATTTTTCTTGTTACTGATTACTAGTTTTATTCCATTGTGGTTGGAAAAGATACTTGATATGATTTCTGTTTTTTTGAATTTGTTCAGAGTTGTTTTGTAGCCCAAGATATGGTCTATTTTGGAAAATCTTTCATGTGCTCATGAAAAGAATGTATTCTATAGCAGTTGAGTGAAATGGTCTGTAAATATCAGTTGGGCCTATTAGATCTAGTGTGTAGTTTAATTTCACTATGTCTTTGTTTTCTTTTCTTTCTGAATGATCTCTCCATTACTGACAGTGGAGTGTTAAAGTTCCCTACCATTATTGTATTGCAGTCTATCTCTCCCTTCAGATTTATTAATAATTGCTTTAGATGCTTAGGAGCTCTGATGTCAGTGCATAGTTATTTATAATTATTATATGATTGCAGAATTGACCCCTTTTTCATTAAATAGTACCCTTCTTTGTCTTTTTCTTTTTCACAGTCTTTGATTTATAGTATATTTTATCTGATATAAGTATAGCAACTCCTGCTCCTTTTTGGTTTCTAGTTGCATGGAATATCTTTCACTTTCAGTCTGTGTGTCTTTATAGGAAAAGTGATTTCTTAAAGGCAGCATATAATTGGGTCTTGTTTTTTTATCCATTCAGCTACTCTATGCCTATTAGTTGGAGAATTGAGATCATTTATACTCAGTGTTATTAGTGATAAGGATTTACTATTGCCATTTTGTACTTGTCCTCTGGTTGTTCTGAGACTCCTCTCTTCCTTTCTTCCTTTTTTACTC
>CAUYTI010041259.1:0-39785 GCA_963575145.1 Galago senegalensis
CCTATAGCTCAACCGGCTAAGGCGCCAGCCACGTACACCTAAGGTGGCGGGTTCGAATCCCCAGCCCGGACCCGCCAAACAACAATGATGGCTGCAACCAAAAAATAGCCAGGCGTTGTGGCGGGCACCTGTGGTCCCAGCTACTTGGGAGGCAGAGAAAAGAGACTCGCTTGAGCCCAGGAGTTGGAGGTTGCTGTGAGCTGTAATGCCACGGCACTCTACCCAGGGTGACAGCTTGAGACTCTGTCTCAAAAAAAAAAAAAAAAAAAGCAAATGGGGGCCCTATGGAACAAAATCTGGCCCACTGTCTGTCTGTATCAATAAAGTTTTATTGGCATATAACCATGTTCTTTCATTTATATAGCATCTCAGGCTGCTTTGTCACCAATAGCAGAAACAATTGTGGACCACAAAGCTGAAAATATTTACTCTCAGGCCTTTAGCAGAAAAAGTTTGCTGATTCCTGATCAAGCTGAGTCTCTAATCACCACCTACCTGGCTGAGAATTTAAACTCTACTCTAATGATTGAGAAAAGAGTCATGTGTGGGTTTGCTATGTATATGATGCCCATAGGGTGCATACACATTGGCCCATGCAGCTGGTCCAAAAATTTTATTGTTGTATAAAAAGAGAAATGCATCTCATTTTCAAATCCTTGTCCAAATGTCTCCTTTTCATGAGACTTCACCTGATCCCCCTTTTACAACTGTAGCCCTCTTCGGAGGCTGAGGCAGGAGGATCACTTGAGCCCAGGAGTTTGAGGCTGCAGAGAGCTATGATGATGCCATTGCACTCTAGCCTGGGAGACAGAGTGAGACCCTGTCTCTAAAACAATCTGAAAGGCTGGGTACAGTAGCTTACACCTGTAATCCTAACACTCTGGAAGGCCAAGGCAAGTGGATTGCTTGAGCTCAGGATTTTGAGACCACCCTGAGCAAGAGTTAGACCCCATCTCTAAAAATAGCTGGGCCTTGTGGTAGGTGCCTGAAGTCCCAGCTACTCAGGAGGCTGAGGCAAGAGGATAGCTTGAGCCCAAAAGACTGAAGCTACTGTAAGCTATGATGCCACAGCACTTGACTATGGGCATCAAAGTGAGACTCTGTCTCAAATAAATAAATAAATAAATACATAAACCAAAAAATGCAGCTCTCTCCTTCTTTCCTGACCTTCTGCTTTTACTTTTTCTTTCTTTCATGCCATGCACCACCTTCTAACATGATATAGCATGTTATGTCTGTTTCTAGTCCAATTCCCTGCTTGAAATGAAGTTCCATCAGATAGCAGGCTCTGCCTCTTGTATTCCTTGCTGTCCTCCAGGCTCTTTAACAGAATTGGGCAAACTGTTTCTGTTTCTGTAAAGGGCTCTGTGGCAAGAGTTGACTCTACCATTGTTGTGCAAAAGCAGCCACAGATGATAGGAGAACAAGTGCCTGTGTCTGTGAATAGAACTTTAGTAACAAAGGAGAGCAGGGGGCCGGGCTTGGCTGTCAGGCTGGTGTTTGCTGCCCTTTGGTCTGGTGCACTTCCTGGCACACAGTAGGTGCTCAGTAGATGCTGAATGACTGAATTAGTAGGAAGATCTGTTTCTCTAGGGGCCACAAAACACCAAGAAGCAATGGCAGCAGCAAATGCCTTTGCAGCTTTGGTATTTGAACCAATTTCCCCTTTGGACTCTGAGCTCCTGGGATTTCAGGAGTATTCTGGGGACGCCCCAGGGGAAAGACCCAGCAAGGACTTGTTAGGGGCAAGGGGAGCTACCCTGAACCTGAGTCAGAGGGCCTCCCATCTCCCAAGGGTGAGGAAGGAGGCAGGAGGTTGTAGACACCACCAGGATGCAGGCACCCAGTAGGCAAGGACTTTGTTCCAGTCACCCCTGACTCAACCATGTCTGGCACAGACCAGGCTCTTGGTACTTCTATGGCGAACAGAAACATGAAGGTTGGGATTGGGCCCCACTCTGTGCCAGATGAGGGGGACAAGGGTCACTCACCAAAGCAGGCCTGGTGGCGCTGGGTGAAGCCAGGGGGACAGCGGCAGGTGAAGTCACCGACGGTGTTGATGCAGAGGAACTGGCAGTTGTGCTGCCTGGAGGTACATTCATCTAGGTCTGTGACACAGACAGACCCAGCAAGCTCAGGCAGGGCCTGTGGGCTTCCTGGGGGCTGCTTTTGCCATCTCTAACCACAGGGGCAGCGGGAGAAAGCCTTTGAAAGTGATGCCTAACTCCAAGCAGGTGGAGGGGCAGAGACTACACAGGGCAGGTGCAGACAGGGCCTCAGAGGACACAGGGTGGGTGGGGGTATGGACATCACCTCTGCAGGTCCTGCCATCTCCTTGCAGCAGGAAGCCGCGGGGACAGGAGCACAGAAAACTGCCCTCAGTGTTCTTGCAGAGGAAGGTGCATGGGTTGGGGGCTTGGCTGCACTCGTCCACATCTAGGGAAGGCAGCAGGGTGCAGGGGGTACGTCAGATAGACATTCCTGGGCTGGGGTGGGGGGAATCAGAGGCTGGAGGCTCCAGCTACATTCTTGCCATCCAGAATCTGTGGACTTACATAGAAATTGACACTTTTTCTGTAAAAACACAGTATTTTTGGTTTTGCAGGGCATACCATCTTAGTCATGACTACTCAATGTGGCCTTTGTATTAACAAAGCAGCCATGGAGGGTAAGTACACAAACAGGCATGACTGTATGCCAATAAACTTATTTACAAAAGCAAGAGGAGGGCCAGGCCGATTTGCCCCCCTCCCTCTGATTTATTTATTCTTCTTCTTATTTTTTTTTTAGAGACATTGAGTCTCACTATGTCACCCTCAGTAGAGTACTGTGGTGTCACAGCTCACAGCAACTTCAAACTCTTGGGCTTAAGCAATTCTCTTGCCTTAGCCTCCCAAGTAGCTGGGACGGCAGGCACCCACCACAACGTCCAGCTATTTTTTTTGTTGCAGTTGTCATTGTTTAGCAGGCCTGGGCCGGGTTCAAACCCACCAGCCCCAGAGTATGTGGCCAGCACCCTAACTACTGAGCTACAGGCACTGAGCCCCTCCCTCTGATTTAAATGAATACTTGCTACAAGATATAACTGAATATCTCGGGATGTACAAAATAAAAGGAAGAAATAACATCAGGAAAGTGACTCAAATGGAGTAGAAGTGTGGGGAAGAATTTTTCGCTTCCCCTCTTGGTTTTCTCTTTTTATTTTATGATGTGGGCACCATTTTGTAAATGAAAACCAACGCTTGCAAACTGGAAGGCTCCAGGGAAGTTTGGGCAGGGGCCGGGCCTGGCCAGGGTTTCAGAGGGCTGGGGGAATGGGGCTCACCCAGGCAGGCCGTGGCAGCAGTGTCTGGCTTATATCCAGCCTGACAGTGACAGCGGAAGGAGCCAAGGCTGTTGATGCACTCACCGTGGGGGCACAGGTGAGCAATTACACGGCACTCATCCACATCTGGGGATAAGCAAGGTGGGCGAGGCTGGAGCAGACCGGCTGGCCATCTCTGGCCACTGGGGCATGCTTTCTCCCCAGAGGCAGGCACAGCCTCCAGTCCCCTCCCTGCACTGCGGCCCACATGGCGGCAGCTTGCACCTGAACCAGCAGGACATGCTGATGAAGCTCCTTCCACTGAGCATTGAGAATGCCAGCCTCCAGCCCTCAGTGTATGGCTCACACATCCACCGTCCAGCCTCACAAGCAACACCTCCTCAGGGCCCCAACATGGGGACACACAAGCACATGTGCAATGTCACACACCAGCCACAAGCTCAGAGGTTCCTGCAGAAACACAGCAACACCTGCTCACACTTGGGAGCTCATCTGTCCCCCAGACACACCATTGAAAAAGTGCTTTCTCCCCAGTCCTATCAGTGTCACCACTAGTCACTTAGGATAAGCTTTTTCACTGTCTGTGACATGCTTAATGACATATGCTCACACTCACACACTAAATACACATTCATGTATCTACCCTCACACATGCACACACACACTCATGTATCTACCTTCACATATTCTCACACGCACTCATGTATCTACCCTCACACATGCACACACACACTCATGTATCTACCTTCACATACTCTCACACACACTCATCTATCTACCATCACACACTCTCTCTCACACACACTCATGTATCTACCTTCACATACTCTCACACACACTCATCTACCCTCACACATTCTCTCTCACACACACTCATGTATCTACCTTCACATACACTCACACACACTCATCTATCTACCCTCACACACTCTCATACTCATACACACTCATGTATCTACCTTCACATACGCTCACACATTCTCACACTCATACACACTCATGTATCTACCCTCAGACACTCTCACACTCATACACACTCATGTATCTACCCTCACACACTCTCTCACACACTCATGTATCTACCTTCACATACACTCACACACACTCATGTATCTACCCTCACACACTCTCTCACACACACTCATGTATCTACCTTCACATACTCTCACACACGCTCATGTATCTGCTCTCACACACTCTCTCTCACACACACTCATGTATCTGCCCTCACACACTCACACACTCATGTATCTACCTTGACACTCACACATGCTCATGCATCTACCCTCACACGCTCACACACACTCATGTATCTACCTTCACATACTCTCACACACTCTCACACTCATGTATCTACCTTCACATACTCTCACACACACTCATGTATCTACCCTCACACTCACACACACACTCATGTATCTACCCTCACATACTCTCACACACTCATGTATCTACCCTCACACACTCTCATGCACACACTCATGTGTCTCTTCTCACACACTCTCTCACACACACACTCATGTATCTCTCCTCACACACACACACTCATGTATCTACCCTCACACCCTCTCACACACACACTCACATATCTCTTCTCGCACACTCACACACACCCATGTATCTCTTCTCACACACACACTCATGTATCTACCCTCACACCCTCTCACACACACTCACATATCTCTTCTCGCATACTCACACACACCCATGTATCTCTTCTCACACACTCACACACCTTCACGTATCTACCCTCACACACTCTCACACACACACTCATGTATCTCTCCTCACACATTCACACACACTCATGTATCTACCCTCACACTGTCTCTCACACACACTCATGTATCTCTTCTCACACACTCTCACACACACTCATGTATCTCTCCCCACACAGTCTCACACACACACTCATGTATCTCTTCTCACACACTCTCACACACACTCATGTATCTCTCCCCACACAGTCTCACACACACACTCATGCATCTGTCCTCACACACTCACTCATGTATCTACCCTCATACACACACACTCTCTCACATATCTACCCCCCCACAGACACTTGTGTATCTACCCTCACACACATTCATGTATCTACCCTCACACATTTACACACACACTCATGTACCTGCCCTCACACACACTCATGTATCTACCCTCACACATTCACACACACACTCATGCATCTACCCTCACACACTCTCACACTCACACACACTCACGTATCTACCTTCACATACTCTCACACGCACTCATGCATCTGCCCTCACACTCTCTCACACACACTCATGTATTTCTCCTCACACACTCACACACACACTCATTTATCTACCCTCACACACACACTCATGTATCTACCCTTACACACTCACACAACAATCATGTATCTACCCTCACACTCACACACGCACACACACTAATGTATCAACCCTCTCACACACACTCATGCATCTATCCTTACACACTCATGTTTCTACCCTCACACACTCTCCAGAACCCAGAACACACAGGCCAGCTCACTCCCTCTCTCTGTTTTCTAGTTCACAGATGGATGGCATAGATGTCTCACTGAGTTGACATACACACAACAATACCATCCCCTACACACTCACTAAGGAGCCCACACACACAAAGAACAGGCCAATCTTGATGGCTCATGCCTATAATCTCAGCAGATTGGGAGTAAGGAGTAGGATCTCTTGAGGCCAGGAGTTCAAAACCAACCTGAGCAATGTATTGAGACTCTGTATCTATAAAAACTTAGTCCAAACACTGGCTCGGGCCTGTAATCCTAACCCTCTGGGAGCCTGGGGTAGTGGGGAATCACTCAAGCCCTGGAGTTTGAGACTGCAGTGAGCTATGGTGATTAACACTACACTCTAGCGTGGATGACAGAGCAAGACAGTGTCACCCTCCCCTACACAAATAAATATATGAAAAAATTAAAACTTAGTTGGGCATGGTGGTGGGCAACTGTAGTCCCAACTACTTGGGAGGCTGAGGTGAGAGAATCACTCGAGCCTAGGAGTTGGAGGCTGCAGTGAGCTATGGTGACACCACTGTACTTCAGCCTAAGTGAAAGAGGGGGTCCCTGTCTCTAAAACAAGAAAAACAAGCAAACAAAGAAAACCAAAGAACACACACCAGCTCACATGCCTGTTGGCTTGATGCTCAAGTGTGTACACACATATAGGTATAAGGCACATGTACTGGCTTACATGCCTGCTGGCACAAAGACACACACACACACATGGAGGGTCTCACACTTGCTAGGAGACAGACACACAACCTCGAGCAAACTTCCCCACTTCTCAGCTTGTAGGGGGGCACCCACCTTGGCCCTCAGCAGTGTAGCCTGAGCCATGGGGACACAGCTTCCTGTAGGCAGAGGTGCCAGGTAGGGGACAGAGTTCACAGTGGGGCCCCCAGCCCCGGCTGCCCCCGCAGCAGCACTCTGCCCTGGTGACGGCCTTGCTGCCACTGGACTGAGCCTGGCACTCAGCCTGCAGCACCTCAGAGAAGCAGAACCCCTGTCGGATGTCTGCAGAGAAAGGGTGGGAGGCCACAGGTCACTCTAGGAGGCTGGCTTGGGGGCAAATATTCTGGGTGTGCTTTGGGGCAAGCTGAATTTTGGGGAGATTGAAGAAAGGGGTATCTATGAGGGATCTGGATACATAGGACAGATAGGACCAATGGGTGGTGTTAGCTCTTAGGAAGTAGGAAGCCTGGGAGGGCCCATTCCACGGCATGATACTTCCAGCATTAAAGGAGCATGGGAGACAGAGCAGAGGGAGGTGGCCTGCTCTTCCTAGACATGACCAAAGGGACAAGAGGAAGCGGGTAGAGGGGTATGCAGTGGACATATGTATCCATCTGCATCAGCTCAGCAACCCCTCGAGCTCTCCCATGGTGCCTTGGATTCCCCAGGCTGCCTCAGGGAGCTCTGACACAGTGAGAGGGGCAGGTGGCACTCTGACTTGGCAAGGGCTGTGCCCACTGCCCCTGGTCCTGACCACACTCACCAATGCACTCAGTGAGGGTGGGGCTGGGCCGGAATCCTTTGTCACAGTCACACCTGAAGCTGCCCATGGTGTTGATGCAGTGGCCATTGGCGCAGAGGCTGGGCTGGGTACTGCATTCGTCCTCATCTGAGGTGGGAGGGGCAAGGCAGGCAGGCAGGGAGGCCATGCCCTCCCAGGCCAGCCTCCCCTACGACTATAAAGGTCACCCCTAGGTAGACCCATACCCTTTTTCTCTGACCACTCCCCTCTGTGGTGGGGGCTCCCTGCACCCTGAAAGCAGCACCCTCATACCTGTGCAGCCTTCTGCAGAGATGGACTGGAGCCGCATGCCTGGAGGGCACGTGCACACAAAGGTGCCCACGAGGTTCTTGCACACCATGCCCCGGTTGTGGCAGTCCTGAAGGCCATCTGCACACTCGTCCACATCTCAGGAGGACAAGGGACAGTTGTCAGCCAAAACCAGGCACCCCATAGCATGGCCTCAGGCTGTGGGGGCCTGGTGATCACCCTCCATCAGCTGAGACAGGACAGGGGAGGTGCCTGCAGAGCTGCCCAATGCCTGACGCCTCCCAGGCGGGGAGCCCCTAGATCCCATCCAGCTCCAGGGTCCAAGAACCACCTCACAAAACTTGCATCCTCTGCCCACGTCTGTGACTCTGTCAGGCCCTAGAACACTGACCCTGAATCAGTCCCGGGCCTCCTACCCTTGACACTATGCAAGGTACAGGAAGGCTCTTTGTGATGGGGGCTGTTCTGTGTGTATTGCAGGATATTTAGTAGCAATCCCAAGTCACTTGATGCCAATAAAACATGTCTCTAGTGTGGCTGCACGTGTGGCCTCCACTGTCCTGCTATGTAGGCCTACCTTGGCACAGGGTCCCGCCCTCCCGCAGGGTGTAGCCAGCTGGGCAGGTGCACAGGTATGAGCCATCAGTGTTGTGGCAGCGGAAAGCACAGAGCAGTGGATTCAGGGCACACTCATCAATGTCTGGGGGTGGAGGGGAGGTGCCAGCTGGTGGAGCCTGCCTGTGAGACCTCCACTCTGTCCCCCAAGCTGGCCCCTAGACAGGCATCCACATCACACACACTGGGTCCAGGGCAGGCAGAGTCATACCCTCACAGGTCATCATGGGGCCTGGCTCAAAGCCATCAGTGCAGGCACATTCGAAGCCTCCGATGACATTGGTGCATGTGCCTTCCCCACAGGGGTGGCCGATGGCACACTCATCTGTGTCTGGGTGGGGGTAAAATGGTGGTGAGGTCAGTGCCTGCAGAGAGTCCCCCACCCTCAGTGTCATCCTGTCTGCCTCCCTGTTGTCTGCCACAGACAGGATGGGGCCAGCTGTGACGCACCTCCAGGCTGGTTAGGGGGCAGCTGAGTGGGACAGGTTCAATGAATGAATTAATGTGTGGGTGAAAGAGCAGATAAATGAATGAATGAGTGAGAAAGGGAGTGAATAAATGAGTGCTTAAATGAAAGTGAGGCAGGAGGATTGCTTGAGTTCCAGAGTTTGAGAATGTTCTGGGCAATATAGTGAGACCCTATCTCTAACAAATAAATAAGTAAATAAATGGATAAGTGGAAGAATGATTGAATGAATAAGTGAATGAGTACACAGGTGAATGAATGGGTGAATAAGTGAGTGAGTGAATGGAGAAATGAGCAAGGAAGTGAATGAATGAGCAAGGGAGCAAATGGGGGAATGAATGAGTGAGTGACTGAATAAATGGATTAAAGCATGAATGAATGAGTTAGCAAGAGTGAGTGATTAAATGAGTGAACAATTGAGTGAGTAATTGATTATGAGGTGAATGAATGAGTGAGCAAGTAAATGAATGAGCAAAGGAGTGAGTGAATGAGTGCCCAAGTGAAGGAATGAGTGAACAAGGCAGCAGATAAGGCAATAAATAAGTGAATTAGTGAGTGAGTGAATGAGTAAACAAGTGAAAGGATGAGTGCTCAAAGGGGTAAATAAGGGAGTGAATGAATAAGCGAGCAAGAGCATGAACAAGTGAGTAAATGAGCTGAGAGAGTGAAGGGCCAGGAAATGGCTGAATGAGAGAGAGACAGCAGGTGAGGATGGGATCCTGACCTGGAGGTGTCTGCCCTATTTTGCTGTTCCTTTCTCTCCTGGGGGGAGGCCGGGGCAGGGCTGGTCACTCACCCACACAGCTGATGCCTGTGAAGTCTAGGCTGTAGCCGAAGGGACACTCGCAGCGAAAAGAGCCATCAGTGTTAACACACATGCCATTAATGCAGATGCCAGGGTTCTCTGTACACTCATTCACATCTATAGGCAGGGGATTATAGACACAGAGACTATCACCAGCCCTAGCACCCCGGCCACACTCAAGGCCCTGGGGGACAAGATCTCAGGCTTCAGGTTGGCAGGGTCCAGGGTCACTATGCATCTCAGAGGGAGCCTTGGACTTGGCAACCCAGGCAGAGCAGAGACAGGGCTGGGTGGTCCAGGAAGGTCTCTTACCATGTGAATGAGGGGCTCACCTTCTCGAGAGTCATCTGGGCCTGGGACTGCCCCAAGGCCAAAGGGGCAGAGCTCTTGAAAGGCAGCTGGACATGGAGAAGGGGAGAAGAGTCAGAGTCAGCTACCAGGACTCCCACATGGATACAGGGGAGTGTAAGGGGAGAATGAGAGAGGAAGGAGGGAGCCCACAATGAGAGGGGACCCTGTGCAGGGGTGGGGTGCTCACCACTGCCCTCCTGAGGACACAGCTCACAGGGATCACCCCAGCCCTCCCCTGGCCTCTTGCTGCAGCAGCACCGGGTCTTGGTGGTGTTGAAAGCTTTGGGCACCAAGCACTGTCCAGCTTCGAAACGGGTAAAGCAGAAACTCTGCCATGTGTCTGTGGGGTGGGGGCATCTGTTACTCTGACTAAAGGACATCAGCAGTGCCCACCTACTCCTCTGACCCCCTGAACCCCAGATCTGGTGGATGGGCAGACCTGACGAGCCCACCAGCAGCCAATCAGAACACACCATGACCTGGCCATGGTGATCGGTTTGAGGATGGGCATGAGACCCACTCTGGGCCAATGAAGATTTGCCCTAGGAGTTTGGCTAGACAATTGGGAATTCCTGGCAGAAATATCCTATCCCACTTCACTGCTATAAGGTATTCCTGTGCCAGGAAGAGTGGTTAAACTCAACCATCAGCTATTCTTGGATCAGAAAGCCCTTTCTAGAGAGACAAAGCAGCTGATTCCAGAGACCAGAGGACCCTGAACTTCAGGCTGCAAGCCTCCATTCCTCAGCCTAGGACTCGCAACACCTAGAGAAGTCCTCACAGGCAGGCACAGGGGTTGGCTTGTCACTAGGCCCTTTGCCCCCCAAAACAGTAAACATTGGTTGAATTGAACTGTAGGCTCTGTTCTCACCCTGTTGTCCCTAACCTGTGAAAGAACTAGCTGGCTCAAGTTGGGCCCACAGTGGACAAGGCTACTCCAGCTGAGATAAAGCCAGCTCAGAGTGGCTTAGGCTACCTCAGACTGGATGAAACTAAACCAGTGACGATAGCTATGGCGAACATAAGTCAACTTAAACCACAGGGATCCAGGCTAACTCAGAGTACACCTGGTTAGCCCTCTGAAGAAGTGACCTCTCTGGCCATAAGGTAGAGAGAAGCACATCTGGAGTCTCAGAGATCCTGAACACATATAAGAAGCCACAACGCTCTTTTCTGGGTCATCTCATCCCTCCCTGCCCTACCTCCTACCCTCTGCCCTAATCCCCTTTTTGGGTCCAGACTCACCAAAGCAATGGTGCCCATTGTCAGAGAGGACAAAGCCGGGTGGGCAGAGGCACTGGAAGCTCCCAGGGTTGTTGGTACAGGTGCCAAGGAGACAAAGGTGCTTCTCTGAGCACTCGTCAATGTCTAGAGGGACAGGGACAGAAGCTGGAGGGAGGAATGCAAAGTAGGACCTCCACCAGGAGAGGAGGAGGCCTCAGCTGTGAAGAAAGGCAGGTTGAGTAGAGAAAGAGACTAAAAGGCCCAGGAGGTTCAGCGCCTGTAGCTCAGTGGCTAGGGCGCCAGCCATGGACACCAGAGCTGGCGGGTTCGAATCCAGCCCGGGCCTGCCAATCAACAATGGCAACTATGACCCAAAAATAGCAGGGTGTTGTGGCAGGCACCTGTAGTCCCATCTACTTGGGAGGCTGAGGCAAGTCTTGCTTAAGCCCAAGACTTTGAGGTTGCTGTGAGCTGTGACGCCATGGCACTCTACCCAGGGTGACAGCTTGAGACTCTGTCTCAAAAAAAAAAAAAAAAGAAAGGCCCAGGGACTGGAGTGGGAAAAGGGGGAAAAGGGCCCTGAGGACTCAAGTGTGAGCTATAGTGTGGAGTAGCACTATACATGTCTGTGGGTCTTTCCTGGCAAGTATCTCCAGAGTAAGGGTCATGGTCAGGAAGAGTTCACTGTTAGAGAATAAAACTGCTCAAAGCTAACAGAGATTGGATAATTTAGTCTATGTTGGATGGAGTTAGTTCACATGTGCTAGGCTAGCTCAGATAGACAGACTGATTCAGGTTAGCCTAGATTACAAGGCTAGCCCAAATGGAAGACTGGATCATAGGTGATCAAGGCCAGACTGATTCAGATTAGCTCAGACTAGCACACCTACTCAGGTTGGATGTTAGACCATAGGTCAGACCAGATGTTAGTCCAGGTTAGACCACAATGAACAAGGCTAGCCCAGGTGGATGAATGGACCAGAGGAGATCAGGGCAGATAGGTCCAGGTTAATCTACATGCTACAAAGTCACCCCTATGGGTGATTACACTAGTAGAGTTTAGGCCAGACCAGTACCTGACCACAATCTATGCTACCTGCAGATTCCCCCCATGGTTTCTGTGGTGCCCATTTAGCACCTCTACTCTTCCTTACTTCAGAAAATTTCTATTTTCAGGACATCCTCACCCTAAACCACAGGTGAATTCTCTATTTGGGTGCTCTGAGGTACAGTGAGACCCCCACGTCCATATCCATTTTGTAGGATTCACAAGGAAAACTATAAGCCCCAGAGAGAAAGCCCTGCTGTCCAGTCCAAAAACAATCCTCATGATGATAACAGTGTATGAAGCTATGTTAAGTCCACCCTCACCACAACTCCAAATGGTATTCCCATTTTACTGAGAGGGAGACAAAAGCCCAGAGCCTCCTTGTCCCAGAGCTGAGGGTGGAGCTGGACACTTACCAATGCAGTGGTCATTCTGCACCTGGAAGCCAAGGGGGCAGATACAATGGAAGGATCCCTCAAGGTTTTGGCAAGTTCCTGGCAGGCAGGTTCCCACAAAGCTGAGACATTCGTTGGTGTCTGTGGAGATGAAGAAGGGTCCCAGTGCCAGCCAGAAGGTGGGAGGCTGACTTGGGTTTGGGGCCAACACTGCAGTGACTGCGTGATGACTGAGGGCCTTAGGACAAGCTCTCTCTGTGACAGTCCTGGCTCTGGGGGAGATGCTGAGACTCAGGACAGCAGAGATGCCTGGGGAAGGACTCTCTGGCCATAGTGGGGTAATGAGTAGAGCCACATGGTATCTAGGGGAGAAGAGAACGTGATTCCTAATCTGATGCTACCTGCAGATTCCCCCCATGGTTTCTGTGATGCCCATTTAGCACCTCTACTATTCCTTACTTCAGAAAATTTCTATTTTCAAGACAGTCTCACCCTAAACCACAAACCCCATGAAAACGTGGAAGTGATGTGCTGGTTAGATTTTCTAAAAAACACCTTAGCATATATGCATGGATATTAAATGAAACCATGCTCACTCAGTAGTAACAACTACATGCACACATGGAGCAGGGGCTGACTAAAATGACTGTCAGCACCATGGGGAGACTCACCTACACAGTTCTTTCCATCAGCTGTGAGCTCAAAGCCATCTTGGCAGAGGCAGTGGAAGAAGCCATCTGTGTTGACACACTGGCCAAATTGGCACACCTGCCCTGCAAGGGTAGTGCACTCATCAATGTCTATAGAGAGAAGGCGGGAAGGTAGGGTCACCCATAGAGCTTGAGTGGACTGAGCCTTCCTTGTACTTCTGTACACAACTAAGTTGAGTTGATGGCACTGGGTTCTACTAATTGAGCAAACCATAAACCGTAACCATAACCATCTGAACCAGACTCTGTATGTTAACCTGCCAACTATTCTATGATGTTTGTACTCACAGTGTCTATAATACAACCATTTTAATGCTATGAATTTGCCTCTAAACATTCTCTTAGCCGCATCTCACACATTTTGATATGTTATGCTTTCATTTTCATTTACTTCAAAATATTTTCTAATTTCCTTTATGATTTCTTCTTTGATCCATGGGCTATTTATGAGTACATTGTTTAATTCCTAAATATTTGGGAACTTTCTGGGCATCTTTCTGTGATTGCTTTCTAGATTCATTCCCTAACATCTGAAAATCTACTTTGTGTGACTCCAATTCTTTTGTTTGTTTGTTTGTTTTTGAAACAGAGTCTCACACTGTCTGCCTCAGTAGACTGCCATGGCATCATAGCTCACAGCAACCTCAAACTTGGGCTTAAGTGATTCTCTTGCCTCAGCCTCCAAGTAGCTGGGACTACAAGTACCTGCCACAATGCCTGGCTATTTTTAGAGACAAGGTCTTGCTCTGGCTCAGGCTGGTCTCAAACCCATGAGCTCAAGCAATCCATCCTCCTCAGGTTCCCAGAGTGATGGGATTACAGGCATGAGCCACCACGCTCAGCCTCCAATTTTTTTAAGTTAGTTATAGTTTGTTATGTTGGCCAGAATATAACCTTCTTTGGCAAATGTCCTTCTGCATTTGAGAAGAATGTGTGTTCTAGAGTAAGTATCAATCAGGGCAGGGCAGCTGATGGTAATGTTCAAGTCTTCTATATCCTTACTGATTTTCTTTTCTTTCTTTTTTTTTTTTTTTTTTTTGAGACAGAGCCTCAAGTTGTCCCCCTGGGTAGAGTGCCGTGGCATTACAGCTCACACCAACCTCCAACTCCTGGGCTCAAGCGAGTCTCCTGCCTCCGCCTCCCAAGTAGCTGGGACCACAGGCGCCCACCACAACACCCTGCTATTTTTTGGTTGCAGCCGTCATTGTTGTTTTGGCGGGTCTGGGCTGGGGATTCGAACCCGCCACCTTAGGTGTACGTGGCTGGCACCTTAGCCAGTTGAGCTATAGGCGCCGAGCCTCCTTACTGATTTTCTGACTCCTTGTTCTCTCTATTACTGAAGGAAGCACGTTGAAGTTGCTAATTATAATTGTGGATTCATCTATTTCTTTTTCAGTTCTGTCAATTTTTACATCATGTTTTGAAACTCTGTTGCTGGATGCATATATATGCTTTTGTTTTTTGAGACAGGGTCTTGCACTGTTGTCCAGGCTATAGTGCATAGCACCATCATAACTCAATGCAACCTCACATTCCTGGGTTTAAGTGATCCTCCAGCCTCAGCCTCTTGAATAGCTGGGACTACAGGCATGCATCACCACACCTGGCTATTTTTTTCTATTTTGTAGAGACAGGGTCTTGCCCTTGCTCAGGCTGCATATGCATTGTAACTATGTCTTCTTCCCCACTGACAAGGGGTCTGTGGCCTGAGGGCACCCCTCTGAAAGAAGAATTGATCCCTTGTTCATGTATAATGTCTCTATCTCTATTTCTTGCTGAGAAGGCTATTTAGTCTGATACTTGGTCTGGCAGGTTACTACTGTTAATCTCCCTTTTACAGATGATGAAATTGAGGCAAAGAGAGGAAAATGCCTTGTCTAGGGTAACACAGCTGATAGATGGCAAATTGGGATTTGAACTCATGTGTTTGAGCTGAAAGTCCATGATTTTCAGTCTGTGTGCTAAACTAGTGAGAGCCACACCACCCAGGTCTTGCTGTCACCATCCACTTCCCCTTCTGGCCTGTCCATCCACCTTCCATCAACATCAGTGTGGAAAATGGTGTTTGACTCATTTTCAGAGGAAACCCCAGCTTCTGAGAGTATTTTTCAAAGGCATTCCTGGGTCAAGATCCTTTATTTCAGAGGTGTACCCTCAGGTCACAGACTGCTCTTCAGTGAGGAACGCTAAGGCCTGCCACCAACCCCAGCTGGCTCACCCACACAGTCCCCATTGTGTGTTGCCACAAAGCCTGGGAAGCAGAGGCAGTTGTAGGAGCCGATGATATTATTGCATGTTCCATTTCCACACGGTTTCTGGTCACATTCATTGACATCTGCCAGAGAAAAACCGGAGAGAGAGCCTGGTTCATCTCACCCAGGGCATTTGGGTGTGGGGGGTTTAGGGAGTGAGGGACTGGCTGGATCCATACCACCTCCCCTGCACCCAGCTCTGCCTGAATGACTGTGTAGCAATCCCTGGGAGGTGGCTGAGAAGTAACCCTGGTACTATTTGCCACAACCATTTCACAGATGGGGAAACTGAGGCACAGGGGTCAGATAAGTTATTTCCCCAAGATCTTAGCATCAGGACTCAACCCAGGTTTGTCTGTGAACTAGAGCAGATGGAAGCACCATTCTACACCATCTCTAGGAGAGGCGCAAATGCCAGGCAACCTGGCCTGAGAGGAGGGGAGAAGAGCGACTCTCACCTGTGCACAGGGTCTGGTCCGCTGAGGCCTGGAAGCCATGGTGACATAGGCACATGTAGCTGTCTTCTGTGTCCACGCAGTCACCATGGCTACAGACGTTCGGGATCTCCCGACACTCATTCTGTCCTGGGAGTGCAGCAGTGTGGTGTTCCCCCAACCCACAGGTTTTGCCTGAGTCCTCCCACATTGCCATAGGGGAGGTAGAACATGCCTTGAGGCCTCCCCATCAAGCTCCCATCTAGGGCTTCAGCCTGGTAGCCTGCTCATCTCTCATCTCCATCATATCCTATTTCACCCTCATAACTTTTTTTTTTTTTGGCTCTGTTTCCCAGGCTGGAGTGCAGTAGTGTGATCATAGGTCACTGTAGCCTCAAACTCCTGGGCTCAAGCCATCCTCCTGCCTTAGCCTCCAGAGTAGCTGGGACTATAGGCATGAGCCACCACACCTGGCTAATTTTTAAAGTTTTTTGTAGAAATGAGGTCTTGCTATATTGTCCAGGCTAGTCTCAAATTCCTGGGCTCAAGTGATCCTCCTACCTTGGCCTCCCAACATACTACAAGGATTACAGCCCTAAGCCACCACATCTGACCAATAACTGTTCTGTTGACAGGTGCTTTCTGTATACCCCCAGCCTTCTACTAGTACAGACAAGAGAAAGACCTGGATGGAGCCAGAGCCATTCCCTACCCAGGTCACAGGTGACAAAGCCCAGCTTCCTCTCTGCCTACTCCTTGCCCTGGTAAGGTCTCTCCTGCTGCTTCCCTGTGGGCCATGCTCACCTACACAGGCCCCGCTTGGCGACAGCTTGAACCCATGGGTGCATTCGCAGCGGTAGCTACCAGGGATGTTGAGGCAGTCAGCATTCTGCTGGCAGGAGCTGTCCCCTCGGCCACACTCATCCACATCTGGGCAAATACAGTGGACAAGGTGACGATGGAGGAGAAGCCCACCCCGACAGCTGGCTCTGCTTTGGAGCAGGTGGTCCCTCTAGGAGCAGGCAGAACTGGAGTGAAGGTGCTTCTGTGAGATGGAGGCTCTTTGGAAAGGTGACAGCCCCCTTGCACAGATGGGGAAATTGAGGGCCACAGAGTTTAAGTGACTCACCTCAATAGCATTGTGGAAGGGCAGCATCCCACCCAGACCCCAGGGCTGGGGAGGGAGGGAAGAGGTGGCACCTTCGCAGGCCAGCAAGATGCTGTTATAGTGGAAGCCCTTGTGGCACTCGCAGCGAAAGCCCCCGATCTGGTTGATGCAGATGCCATTGGCACAGATGGTGGGGATCTCTCTGCACTCGTCAATGTCTGCCGAGGACATAAGCCGTCACGAGCAGCCCAGCCCCACCCTCCAGGGACTTCTGGGGACCCTGAGCTAAGGGACCCACCAGCTCTGAAGTCTGGGAGATGAGGCTATGGCCATATATACAGACAATCCTCCTGTGGCCAGGACACACCCACTCATGCCAGAAAGAGGCCAGGACATGATAGGAAAGGCAAGAGAAGACAGAGCACGGCTTTCTCAATTAAAGACAGAATTCTTCCTGTGACGGGCAGGCCTACCAGAAAGAGGCAGCTCTGTGTGTGAGCAAGAGAACTGCATGAGGAAGCATTTAGCTAGAAAATCGCAACGTCAGCTGATGAACGCATAGCAAAATGGGAGTGTCTGTACCTTGGAGCAATCTTCAGGAATAAACTAAAGGAATCAAACTCTGACCTGTGCCACAACATGGCAGAGCCTTTAAAACATTCCACTAAGTGAAAGAAGCCAAAAAACACACAAAAAATGGATATTGTATGATTACATTTATAGGAATGGCTGATCAGTAGAGACAGGAAGTTGATTAGCAGCTGCTGGGGGACACGGGGAGGAGGAAAGGGGAGTGATTGCTCATAGGGACAGGGTTTTCTTGTGAGTGATGAAAAGATTCTGACCTTATATTGACGTGATGGTTGCACAACTCTGTAAATATACTGAGACGGGCAGTTATTTATTTTTATTTATGTATTTATTTTTTTGAGACAGAGTCTCGTTCTGTCACTCTTGGTAGGGTGCCCTGGCATCATAGCTCACAGCAAACTCAAACTCTTGGACTGAAGCGATCCTCTTGTCTCAGCCTGCTGAGTAGCTGGGACTACAGGTGCCCACCACAATGCCTGGCTAGTTTTTCTATTTTTAGTAGAGATAAGGTCTCCCTCTTGCTCAGGCTGGTCTCAAACTCCTGAGCTCAAGCAATCCACCTGCCTTGGCCTCCCAGAGTACTGGGATTACAGATGCAAGCTACTGCGCCCAGCTGGAGGTGGGTAGTTTAAATGGCTGAAGTATGTGGTATATGAATTATATCCTAACAAAGTTGTTTATATGTATATATACACTCTCACACACACACAAAACCTAAGTGTCCACCAGGTGGGGACTAGCCCACAACCTGGGATGTGTCAAATCCAGGCCATGGAATACTCCAAAGCAGGCAAAAAAGGGCAGGCCCACTGCAAACAGTAACCTAGCTGGTTCTTCAAGACATATTTTAGGCAAAAAAGCATGATTGAGATGACTACGTTAGGTATCATATAATTTATGCATCTCCCTAGAACATAATGCCTTATGTTTTTAGTGGGGGATCTAGGTGCATGGTGCATACAGAAAAAAACTAAAAAGAAATATTCCAGGAGTATTTATAAGTGATTGGTCTTTTAAAAAAAGAAAAGAATATTCCAGATATAAAGTATGGGGACCTCCTGCGAGGGACAGAGGACAGATTAGAGGTGGTGACCAGGAGGTGAGTTTTATCTGTCATGTTCTAATTTTTTTTTTTTGAAATAAGAATATATTCATGGGATTAAAACAATGAACATGGTTTCATCAATTAAATACTGTACAGTTGAAATTTGGCATGCAGGGGTTAAATTGGACAAAACCATGTAGGGTTTTTTTGTTTGTTTGGGGGATGGATTGTTTGGTTTTTGAGACAGGGTCTCACACTCTGTCACCCAGGCTGGAGTGCAGGATCTTGATCACAGCTCACTGCAGCCTCAAACTCCTGGGCTCAAGAGATCCTCCCATCTCAGCCTCCTAAGTAACTGGGACTACTGTGTTTCCCCCCAGATAAGACACTGTCTTATGTTTATTTTTCTCAAAAAAACACACTAAGGTTTATTTTCAGAGGATGTCTCCACGTTGAAATGCATGGCGTGGTTATGCAGTGCATCACTAGGTCTTATTATCGGGGTAGGACTTATATTTAACAAATGCATAGAAATCCTGCCAGGGCTTATTTTTTGGGTAGGTCTTATTTTCAGGGAAACACGGTACAGGTGTTGGGTCACCATACTCTGCTGATTTTTCTTTTTCTTTCTTTCCTTTTTTTGAGTTAGAGCCTCAAGCCATCACCCTCGGTAGAGTGCTGTGACATCACAGCTCACAACAACCTTTAACTCCTGGGCTTAAGCAATTGTCTTGCCTCAGTCTTCCAAGTAGCTGGGACTACAGGCACCTGCCACAATGCCCAACCATTTTTTGGTTGTAGTTGTCATTACTGTTTGGCAGGCCCCAGATGGATTTGAACCCACTAGCTCTGGTATATTTGGCTGGCACCTTAGGCGCTTCAGCTACAGGCACCAAGCCTTCTTTTGCTTTTTTTTTTTTAAGAGATGGGGTCTTGCTTTGTTGCCCAGGCTAGTCTTGCACTCCTGCCTGAAGTAATCCTCCATCCTTGGCTCCCAAAGGGCTGGGAACACAGGCATGAGGCACCACACCCAGCCTGAAAGGTCAACTTAAACAAGGAGCACTCCAACCCGTGCTGCTATACATATGCACCTTGGGAACATGATCCTGGGTAAAACAGGTCAGTTACAGAAGGACAAATCCTGTGTGATGCCACTCATGGGAAGTCCCTAGAGTTGTCAAATTCACAGAGACAGAAAGAAGGTGGGTGCCAGGTCTGGGGAGTTAGTGTTTCGCAAGAACAGAGTTTTAGTCTGAGAAGATGGGAAAGTTCTGGAGATGGAGGGTGGTGACCACTGTGCACACACTTAATGCCATGGAACTTGTGCAT
The DNA here is from genome assembly GCA_963575145.1 of Galago senegalensis. Classification (NCBI taxonomy): domain Eukaryota; kingdom Metazoa; phylum Chordata; class Mammalia; order Primates; family Galagidae; genus Galago; species Galago senegalensis. The sequence goes on from CAUYTI010041259.1 coordinate 20,012, forward strand.
CAAAAAATGGTTAAAATGGCAAATTTTATATTGTGCATACTTCATTATCAATTTTAAAAATGAACAACAATTTAATAAAAATACTCCAACTCAGAGGATTCCTGGTGAGTTGGAGGTGTGGGGTAGGGCAGGGAGGCGGGGGTGGCGGACACTCACCGAGTGGCTTTCCGGTGTAGATATCAGCGATGAAACCTGGCACCTGGTTTCCACACAGGACATGGTAGTCGGCTGGGTAAAGGAAAGCAGGGCTGGGTTTGGGGCTACAGGCCAGATGCCCCGCCCACTCCCTGAGGACACCTCCTCAGGGAGCCCAGCCCTCACACAGCCGCTTCCCTCCTTCCGCTTTGCTTGGCACTGGGGTAAAGCCTGCGTTTGTTTGTGCAGTGTGACTTTCCAACACACGGATGGGACCTTGCTTATCTCCACTAATCACACCCATTGCCCTCACCAGGACATGCAGATTCTTCAGTTTAGACCCCAAATAGTTCCTTCCAACAGTGGCGCCGAAGCTCCTGCTACATGCCATACTTTGAGCTTGCCATTCTCCCTGCCTGGAGGGCCCCTCTCCCCTCACCTTTCCTAGAGAAGCCCACTTCAACTTTGCAGACAACCAGGCAACCAATGGGGTGGCCCAGGACAGTGGATAGGGTTACCCTTAGGTGGATAGGGTCACCTAGCAATGTACTGCTCAGTGTATTCCTGAGCAATACACTCTCCAGTTACATTCTGCTACAAATGTGGCCTGCCTGACATAATCCCCAGGTTAGGCAGATGTCCCTGGGCCTACCTGATGGATGTGAGCAGATATTTAGTCAATGTCACCTTGACACCTTTCTCCAGGTCCTTGCCTGAGCCCTTCTTCTGCCTTTGCCGTGATGAGAATAGACCAACTTCTGCTGGGGTGAACCTCTGCCTTGCCATATTCCACCCACACCTCAGGTTCACGGCACAAGTTAGGGCAGGTATCTAAGCCCCAGCACAGAACTCGTGGGTGATATCTGGTCTGTCTTGATAATCTCATGAGTAGAATTAGGCTGTCTACACCTCCTCCCAGACTGCACAGTTTGAGAGGAGGGGACTGGGTCTTCTTTACTGTTATTTCTTAGAACTCATCTCAGTGTTAGACTGTGTACTGGGTTGAACATTCCCCACCTCAAGAAAAGTTCTCATCCACTTGGAACCTCTGAATGAGACCTCAATTGCACACAATGTCTCTGCAATGTAATCATGTGAAGATGAGATTGTACCATAGCAGAGTGGGCCCTACATCCAATGACTGGTGTCCTCATATGAAGACAAGGGGACACAGAGAGATGCTGGGAGAAGCCAAATGTAAGGACAAAGACAGAGATGGTAGTGATGTGGCTACAAACCAAGGAATGCCTGGAGCCCGAGGAAGGGGCAAGGAAGGAGTCTCCTCAAACCCTAGGGAGCACAGCCCTGATGGCAAAAATAAATTTCTGGTTGTGTGTGTGTGTGTTTAATAACATGCTCACTCTGTGATAAACAGGCTGGAGTGTAGTGGCATCATCATAGCTCACTGTAACCTCAAATTCCTGAGCTGAAGCCATCTTCTTGTCTCAGCCTCTCAAAGAGCTGGGACTACAGTTGTACACCACTAAGCCTGGCTAATTTTTCTACTTTTGTAGAGATGGAGTCTTGCTATATTGTCCAGGCTGGTCTTTAACTCTTGAGGTCAAGGGATCCACTTGCCTTAGCCTCCCAAAATGCTGAGATGACAGACATGAGCCCAGCCAGTTTTCTGATCTTTAAAGCCACCCCATTAGCAGTAATTTGTTACGGCAGCCCTATGAAATGAACATAAAGCTATAAAGCCCTGGCTGCCCCCTTCTGATGGCTGCCCCTCCTGCATCTCTTTCAGCTGCCTAGGCTGGCTGCTAGATCATCCCAGCAGGTCTCAGCCCAGCTGTCAATGTGCTCTGCTTGGTCTTGCCTTTAAGCCTTTGCTTCTGCTATTACCTTGCCTGGAACACCTTCCCTCAGCCTGACAAATGTTCTCATGAGGATTCCAGTCTTCCTCAGAGCTTTTCTGAGTCTGCTCCTTCCTTAGCCCAGGAGGTCTAGGCTTTCTCTAACCAGCTGAGCTTTCCTCCCTGGCCTTGGGCACTCGCTGATCTCTCCTTCTTCCACCCTCCCCCCGATCCCAGCTAGTTTTGTGAGTCTTCAAGGGGCTTTTTGCCACCAATGAAAGCTCTCTTGGTCCATCCTGCAGATTCTCAAAATCTGCAAAACAGAAGAAAAGCTTCCTTGTCCCCCCTAAAGTATTACTTTCCATACGTGGGGGTGCAACTTCCACTCTCCAGCTCTCATCAGAACAAGGCAGATTAATTTAGGAGTCCCTGGTACACTGTGTTTCCATAAAAATTATGCTAGGGAAGGCCCAGGCTGGAGAGAACTCACGGCTGGCAGGGGTGGGACAGGCCTCACAGGGTCTATTCCAGGCCTGGCCAATGTTGTAGGAGCAGCAACACATCTTCCGGGTCACATTGAAAGTCAGCTTGTTTTGACACGTGCCATTGTAGTGCTGGAAGCAGACACTCTTCCTCAAATCTGCAGTTGGAGGTAAGGAGTAGATTGTGAAAAAAGGCTGCTCAAGTCAGAAGAAGAGAAAATGAAACATATGGGAACTCATTCGTGGAGTGAATTTGAAAATCAAGGGCTTGAGGTCTTCCCCATAATACACATGGTGGTGCCATTCACCTTTTAGCCTCTTTCTGGGCAGTGCACAACCTGAGCAAATTGTTCCTGGCAGCCCTGGGCTCCTGGCATCCTTGTTCACTTGTTACATATTAGCACTTCATATATGCTTATGCTCCCTCTCTTTCTTGAAGACTTCTCAGCAGTCTCCCTCATGCCCACATGTGGCTTTTGTAGCTGCCAATCCCCTGGGTCATCACACTTCCTACCCATGCAGTGGCTGCCGCTGACTTGCAGGTACCCTGCAGGACAGACGCAGGTGTAGTTTCCCAGGGTGTTGTAGCAGGTGCCGGGGCCACAGATGCCCAAGTGTGTGGAACATTCATTGATATCTGTAAGAAAACTTTATTTATGAACCCTGCTTAAAATTCAAATTTTATATAACATACAGGGTTCACAAAATTTTATGCTTCATTTGATCTTCTTTAACCATTTAAAAAATGTAAATAAGGCTGGGCACAGTGGCTCAGCACGGTAATCCCAGCACTCTGGGAGGTTGGGGCGGGTGGATTGCTTGAGCTCAGGAGTTTGAGACCAACCTGAGCAACAGTGAGACCTCATCTCTAAAAAATAGCCAGGCGTTGTGGCAAGCACTTGTAGTCCCAGCTACTCAGGAGGCTGAGGCAAGAGAATCACTTGAGCCCAAGAGTTTGAGGTTGCTGCAAGCTGTGATGCCATGGCACTCTACAGAGGGTGACAAAATGAGATTCTGTCTCAAAAAAACATGGAAATAAGTATTCTTAGCTAGTGTACAAAAACAGATGGCAGAATATTAGCCTGCTAGGAGTGATGTCATCAAAAATAGCAGACTAGGGAACTCCATGGCTCCATTCCTCCACAAAAAACTATTGAGCTGGCAAAAACTAACAAAATCAACTTCTGCAGAACTCTGGAATCCAGTTAAAAACTTACAACACTCAGGGAAAGACATGATAGAGAAAGAACCGGCTGTGCTATGATAAGAGACTGCTATGGCATTTTTAAGTGTCTGCCTACCATTCCCCACACATAAGAGTCTTAAAAGTAGCAACAGAAAAGCAACACATCATGACAAAAGATCCTCAATAAGATTAACAGTTTCTCTTCAAAACTGTGGAAGCCAGAAAACAGTGAGATGACATTTAAAGCATTGAAAGAAAAAATTATAAACCAAGAATGCTATATCTGGCAAAATTATTCTTTATAAATGAAGGAGAATTTAAGATAGTCCCTGATAAACAAAAACAGAGGGAATTTATCTCTGTATCTTCCATATGGAATGAAAAGACACTAGATAGTAACTCAAAGTCATGTAAGAAATAGAAACAATGATAAAGATGGCTACATAGGCAAATATAAAAGTCACTAGTATTTCATTTTTGGGAAAATTTCTACTTTTTTCTGTATTATTTAAAAGATAAGTACATAAAATGATAATTATTAATATATGTTAATTGGGCACACAATATATAAAGATGTAATTTGTGACAACAACAACATAAAGGTGGGAGAAGAAACTATAAAGAAGCAGAGTTTTTATGTTTACTGACAATAAATTGGTATTAATTCAAAATTGATTGTTGTAAAGTTGTTATTAAAACCCAAGGGTAACAACTAAAAAAAAAAAGAAAAGAAAAAAGAAAAACTCAAAACATACAGGAAAATGACCAAGAGGAGAATCAAGATGGTCCACTAGAAAAGAAATAAATCAAAAAAGAATGCAATAATGGAGGAATTGAGAAGTGAAAAAGATATAACACACATTGAGAACAAATAGCAAGGGCTGGGTGAAGTGGCTCACACCTGTAATCCTAGCACTCCGGGAGGGCAAGGTGGGTGGATTGCTTGAGCTCAGGAGTTTGAGACCAGCCTGAACAAGAACAAGACCCCATCTATGCTAAAAATAGAAAAACTAGCCTGGCATTGTGGCAGTTGCCTGTAGTCCCAGTTGCGTGGGAGGCTGAGTCAAGAAGATCATTTGAGCCTAAGAGTTTGAGGTTACTGTGAGCTATGGTGCCATAGCACCCTACCCAGGATAACAAAGTAAGACTCTCTCTCAAAAAAAAAAAAAAAAAGAAAAGAAAAGAAAGAAAGAAAGAAAACAAATAGCAAAATATTAGAAGTTCTTCCTTATTGGTAATTAATTATATAAACCAATTAAGACAAAGATCAACTGTGGGGTGGTGCCTGTGGTTCAATGAGTAGGGTGCCAGCCCCATATACCAAGAGTGATGGGTTCAAACCCAGCCCCAGCCAAACTGCAAGAAAAAGTAGCTGGGCGTTGTGGCGGGCACCTGTGGTCCCAGCTACTCAGGAGGCTGAGGCGAGAGAATCACCTAAGCCCAGGAGTTGGAGGTTGATGTGAGCTGTGACACCATGGCACTCTATGAAGGGACAAAGTGGGACACTGTCTCTAAAAAAAAAAAGACAGAGATCGACACCATTTCCCTGAGTTTCTAAACAGTATTATTGCTCAGTGTAAAACTAATATTCTAATTTCCGTGTCTGGCTATGCATGAGTGCTCAGTTAATACTGGCTGAAAGGAAGAAAAAGGATGAATAAATGAATAGATGAGTGAATGAGTGAAGGAAGGAATAAATAAATTTGGTATGTTCCATTAAAAGGGCTCAGACTTAACAATCAGAATGGCCAGCCCCAGAGACTGTCTCCACTACTTACTGCCAGTACTTCTGGACAAGTCACTTAATTTCACTGAACCTTAGTTTCTTTTTCTTTCTTTTTTGGTGGGAGGGAGGATAGAGTCTTACTCTGTGCCCTGGGTAGAGTGCAATGACATCACAGCTCACAGCAACCTCAAACTCCCTGCCTCAGCACAATGTCCAGCTGGTTTTTCTATTTCTAGTAGAGACAGGGTCTCACTCTTGCTGAAGCTGGTCTCAAACTCCTGCACTCAAGCGATCTACCCACCTCAGCCTCTCAGGGTGTTAGGAATACAGGTGTGAGCTGCTGCACCCAGCCAAGGCTTAGTTTCTACATCTGAAAATGGGATCTGATTGGGACACATCCCTCCATGGGACAACTGTTGTGAGGACTGAATGAATGACAAATAGGGATGTTCAGCACAGTGGTGTCACACAGTCCTAGACACCAGTTAGCTGCTGACCATCACTATTACATTCAAATAAGACCAGCAGGGAGACAGATGAAGTGATGCTTGGAGGAAAGGTGGGGCTTTTCCTTCTCTTGTCTTCCTTTTCACTCTTTACTCTGGGACTTGGTCAGGTTTACCCATGAAAGGAAGGGTATGGTTGTAAAGCCAGGTAACTTCTAACTGGGTAGAGGGCAGAGGGCAGAGGGTAGACAAGGGGGAGGAGGAGGGAGAGAGTCCATGCTCACCCTCACAGATGCGGGTGTCCTCACTGAGGTAATAACCAAGTGGGCACTGGCACTGGAAGCTGCCGAAGGTGTTGATGCAGTCACCCCCCTGACATAGTCCTGGCAGTTCCTGGCACTCGTCAATGTCTGTCAGGAAGTAAGGAAGTCATGCTTGGAAGCTAAATCCATGAGGGAACTTAAGGGACATCTATGTCCTGCCCTGGGCTCTCTAAGGTTCCCTCAAGGGTTCCCAAGAGCTATCCCATGGCTGTTGGACATTTGGAGGGGCTGAACCAAGACTCTCTTGAGTTCATGTCACCCCAAGTTCAACTCCTTTCCCTTCATTTGTTAGTTCATCCTTCCATCCTCCATACAGTTTCTTCTGAATGGAATGTCTTCTCCAAACTCTATCACTCCCTGTGGATACAATGGATGGGAGGATAGATGGGTAGGTAGATGAGTGGATAGATGGGTAGATGGGTATAAGGGTGGGTGGATGGATGGATGGGTAGTGGATATGAAAAGTAGTGGATGGATGAATAAGAAAGTGCATTAGTGAATGAGAAGGTGAATTAGTGGATAGGTGGGTGGGTAGATGGATAAGTGAATAGATGGATGGATGGGTGGGGCATGGATGGATAAAAGAATAGAAGAGGAAGGAAGGGGTAGATAGAAGATGATTGGATGGATGGGGGGATAGAGGGACAGGTGCATGGGTGAATGGAGGAGGGATGGATGGATGGGTGGATGGAAGGATGAATCAATAAACCAACGAGTGGAGGAAATGGCTAAGAGAACAGATAAAAAGTTCAGCACAAACCAAAAGCACAGTTTGGTCTAGCTGCGCAGTCTCCAGGTGGGAGGATGTGCCCCCTCCCCACCAAAAGCTACTCAATTCTGCACCTTGATAAGGCAAGAGTGAAAGAAAAGTTAGCCTCTACTTGGATGGATGGAAGGATGGTCCACCAGAGACTCACCTTCCAGAATGACAGTCGTAGGGTTGGGCTGGAAGCCCTCACCACCAGGACACAGGGTTCTGTACTCAGCTGCAAGAAGACACAGATTCCTGTGAGGGGCTACAGTGCAGAGTATTTGGGCAAAGTTTAAGGGAAGTAGGAGGGTGGTCCCCTAAAAAGGATGCAAGAGTGGGCCCCCATCCCTGTATTGTACCAACTGCAGCCCCTTATCTCTTTGACCAGTCCTGTGGTTGTCTGGGATGCAGTGTGTGTGTTTGTGTGTGTGTGTACCTGTATGCATGTGTGCAAATGTGAGTTCACACTCAACATGCAGAGGGGTCATGTCTGTGGATGAGGAGAAGATGATTCCTTCTGACACAAACCAGACCTCAGTGGGACTGCAAGTTTCCCCCATGAAAGGAAGACGCTGGACATTCACAAATGCACACACCTAAGAGGACAGGTACCTCCCTGTTTAACACCTGAGGACTTTGCACATAGTGTTCCCACTGCATTGCACACTCTTTTCCCTATTCTGCTGGGAAAACTCCTACTCATCCTCCAAAACCTCACTCAGGTCTCTTCCCCAGGAAGCCTTTCCTTACCCACTTCTCCACAGTTTTCTCCTGAGCCATGGCTATGCCTGAAATAAACCATTTGGATAGATCTACTCTCACAGTCCTGAAATTGCTGATTTAATGGTGAGGCACAGAGTACAGAGTTCATCCTCTGAATCACCAGCCCCTAGTACACTGCACACTACACTCTCTGCGTTTGTTGCCTTCACCGAAAGCAACCCTGAAGAACTTCCAAAAGCATGCTGTGTGAGCCAGGACAAGCCTTTCTCCCTCCTTGGTGCTCAGTTTCCCTGTCACCTAAGGTCCTCCCTTAGACAACCCCCAAAGTACCCAGGTCTCTGTGGCTCAGGTCACCATGCCCATCTGCTTCATAGGGACTCACTGGTGTTGGCCATCGGGCACAGCTCACAGGGCTTGCCCCAGGCCTGGCCCAAGGAGCAACAGCAGGAGGCTCGGGTGACACCAACTCCAATCTCAGCACTGCAGAAAATGCCACCATCCCCGCGGTTGTGCGTGTCCAGGAAACAGTTCCCAGCTCGGGTGTCTGAACAGGCAGAAAGGGAAGGCTGGCAAGTGATGTGTGTGCATAAGCATGTGTGAGGCTGTATCCCGACAGGTAACAGGGCAACCATCCTGGCCCAGGACCAGCCCATGGCTTGTCAGGAGTGGATAGATTTGAATAGGCTGACATATGCAATGACACAGACCACGCCCTGCCCATCTCCACTGACTCCAGATTCCCAGCCAGAGCCAACCATGGACTCACCCACGCAGCCCACCCCACTGGGATTCAGCTCAAAATCCTGGGGGCAGTTGCAGAGGTAGCTGCCGGGGATGTTGACACATAGACCATTGATACAGTTCACTGGGTCTGTGCACTCGTTAATGTCTGTTGAGAAGGACACAGTGTCTCTAGCAAGGAGTCCCCTCTCAGCCCCCTCCTAGGCCCCTTCCTGGAAAGCCACAGACCTCACCCCAGGGCCACTCTTGGGCACCAGATTGTGGGATGATGAGCCTGTCTTTCCATGGGGAGAAACCCCAAGGGGAGAGAGGATCCTTCAGTTCTTCAGTTTGCCCTGTCCTGTTGAACCCCGACCCCCAGCTCCATCCTACTTGGTCCCTATAATTAAAACTCTAACTACTCTGGGTTCACGTATATATGTATTTATGTATGTATGTAGGAGATGCAGGCTTAAACTCCTGGGCTCAAGTGGTCTTCCCAATACTCCCAGCTAATTTTTAATTATTATTATTGTTTTTGGTACAGATGAGGTCTTGCTATGTTGCCCAGGTTGATTTTGAACTCCTGGGCTCAAGTGATCCTCTATCCTTGGCTTCCCAAAGTGCTGGGATTATAAGTATGATCTGGTCACCTAACCTACATTTAGAAAACACTTTCAAATCCGGGGTTGGCAAAATCCAACCTGTGAGCCAAATCTGGCCCATTGCTGGTTGGTAGCAATAAAGTTTTATTACCACACATAGCCATGCTCACTCATTTCCATTTTGTCTGTGGCTGCTTTTAAATTACAGAGGCAGGGTTTAGTCATTGTGACAGAGACCTTGTGGCCTATACCTACACACCCACTTAAAAGTGCACACACACATATATACACAGGTAGGAGATGCCTTTTGCAACTGGGGTGCAGGGAGCACTTCATTTACTCGCTGAATTTATTCAGCAGGGGAACAGATGCAGGAGGTTCGAGGGGCTGTTTTAGATGGGAGGTCAGGCAAGGGCCCCCCACCACAGAAGGACATCTGAGGAGAAATTTGAGGACGGTGAGGGAGTAAGCTGTGTCCTCTGTGCCCAACTTCTGATTCTGGCTCCCCAACCCTGTGCAGTTGCCACCACTACAATCTAGCTTGTAGCCACAGATGCAGTGGAACATTCCAGGCTGGTTCTTGCAGTTCCCAAATGCACAGATGTTCCCAAAAGCACACTCGTCCACATCTGGGGGGACCGCAGTCAGCCTGCTCCACCTGGCAGTCTGCCACAGGGACCCACCTGCTCTGTCCTCTGCCCCGCCAAGCCCAAGCCTCACCCCAGCAGGCCCAGTGATCCTCAGTCAGGTGAAAGCCCATCTCGCATTTGCAGTGGTACCCGCCAGGCATGTTCAGGCACTGCCCATGGTTACAGAGCTCCCTATTCTCAGCACATTCGTCCCTGTCTGAGGGGCCCCAAAAGGCAGTGGGATGAGAGCCGACTGGGCCAGAACCCATGCAGGACAGGCAGGAGACCCCCCTGGTCACTCAAACCCTTCACCACCACCCAAAGTCCTGAGCAGGTAGCACTCAGACCTTTGACCTGGGAGTGGGAAGCAGATGAGCAAGCTAGGGCCAGGGAGAGAAGAGGTGGTTCTGGACATTTGGACTCCAGCCAGGATGGGCATAGATGGGACACACTCATGCAGGACAGGGGTGGCCATGAAGCAAGTGAGCATCCCATGTACTTCACAGTTCAGGGGACTCTAAGTCTCAGTCCCCTGGACCGAGGATACAGCATCCCTAGCACCCATGGCACAGTGGATAGGGCAGAGTGAGTGTGGAGGCCAAATGACCGTGATGGACACCATGAATCTGGCACCCATTCCTTCCCCTCTTGGGCCCTGCCCTTCCACACCCCTGATCTCACCTTCACAGGAGAAGCCATCCCCAGAGAAGCCCTGGTGGCAGGTGCAGCGGTAGGAGCCAGGGACATTGAGGCAGTCAGCTCTCAGGCTGCACCAGTGCTCCTGGGTGGTGCATTCATCCAGGTCTGCAGGGGACAGAGCCCAGAACCCCTAAGTGTGCACATTGGAGGACTATAGGGAGGCAGACCCTCCAACCACAGGACTGATGGCCCCCACAGACACCGCTGGGCCCCACCATCCTGACCCGTTTCCAAGTACTCACCGTGACATTTGAAGCCATCCCCTACCCAGCCTGGTTGGCACCTGCAGCTGAAACTTCCAGGAATGTTGAGGCAGGAGGCGTGGGTGTCACAGTTGTGTCTCCCGAGTTTGCATTCATCCACATCTGAGAGGAAAGGGAGCACAGCCATGAGATCCAGTCACAGAAGAGGAAATTCAGCACAAAAGCAGGTGAAAGGGCAAGAACTTTCCCTCCCTAGGTGAAAGGCTGTCCCGGAAAACCCCTTCATGCCCACCCAAGAAGCTTCCATCCTTATGCAGAGCCCAAGAGGAAAACTCCCAAACTAAACATACACGGCTTATAACAGCCCTCCAGAAATGGTCTGAAATGGCAGCATGGGAGACTTCGGGTAGACATTGAGAGCAACCATCCTAACAAATATGCCCCATCTCCAAATCAGCATTTCTAGTCCTTACATGCATCACCCTTACAATCTCTGTAACGTTCATACCTACGTAGCCACTATGCCCTGCACGTGTCTTTATCAGACCCCCATTTTCAGTAATGTGACTGAATTTTAAATAAAAAATTTATATCAACATCCACAACCTCTAAGAAGTCACAGGTTTGATGCTCTATTAGGCAACTTCTGTTTCTAGCACACATTAAAATAAAATAACTACATAACTGGAGCAGGGGGAATTGCATCCCCTCACAAGGTGTATTTGAGCCCTAATCCCTGACACCTGTGAATGGGGCTATGTTTGGAAATAAGGTCTTTGTTGATGTGACCAAGACGAGGTCATCATGGACTACAGTGGGCCTTACAAGAGGTCATGTGAAGACACACAGAGAAGATAACCACATAAAGACAGAGGCAGAGATTAGAGCGATGAGCTCTCTACAACCGAAGGAACACCCAGGAGGCACTAGACAGATTCTTTCCCTTGGGAAGGAGCCAACCCTGTCAGGACCTTGATCCCAAACTTCTGCTCTCCAGAACTACTATTCTGGAAAGAGAATAAACTTCTAAGCCACAACGTGTATGAAGACTTGTTATGCCAGCCATAGGCAGTTAATGCAATAACTATTTAAATGTTTAATTTGTCCCTGTGTCACATAAAATTATCAGGCTTTTGTACTTGGGAAATACTGCTACAGTCACTTGGGGCTTGCCCTGCTGAGATGTTAAAGGGATCCCAGAGGAACTTTATAAGGCTCTGTTTCTGCCTTTTTATTTTTGTTCCTTGCTCTGTCACCCTGGTCAGAGCAGTGGTGTGGTTGTAGCTCACTAGAACCTTGAATTCCTGGGCTCAAGTGATCATCCTGCCTCAGCCTCTAAAGGCATGCATCACCATGCCCAGCTAATTTTTTTTTAATTTATTTTTTGTAGAGACAGGGTCTTGCTTACTATATTGCCCAGGCTGGTCTCAAACTTCTGGCCTCAAGTGATCCCAGCCTTGGCCTCCCAAAGTGCTAGGATTACAGATATGAGACACGGCACTTGGTCCTGCTCTTGCTTTAACACAAGACCCCATCAGTGGAAATCTATAAGGATAAATTCTGACCAGCTCTGTGACCCCCTGGCCTTCTGGGGTCCCCCCTGCCTGCACCTGCGACTGATGGCTCACCAGAACAGCCCATGGCTCCCTTCCCGATGACGTATCCCAGATGGCAGTGGCAGACAAAAGAGCCCTTTGTGTTCTCGCAGCTCCCATGGAAGCAGATGTGGGGGTTCAGGTCACACTCATTCACATCTGTAGGGGAAGAGGGCATAAGGCCTGAGGGCTGGATAATGGAGTGACAAGAGAGGAAGTGGGTGACGATGGGAGGGATAGCTATAGCATTCCAGAACGTCTTGCCATGCAGGGCCCCTTAGCCCATCTCCAGGAGTGGGAACTCCCTTGGGTTCCCCCCTGGAAAGCCATGAGTGTCCTGCGAACATTTCACAGCACATATTCCAAGGAACACACCAGGCATTTACTCCCAAAAGGATGTTATGGGAATGCAGGCTTCAACAAAGCCAAGCAGGTTTTCCTCCTGCAGAACTTTGCAGAGCCTTTATGCCAACATGCACAGTGGATCTGCAATATATGTGTGGAGCAGACATATTAGGAATTCCCTAAATATATTTCTCTTTCTTTTTCTTCTTCTTTTTTCTTTTCTTTTCTTTTCTTTTTTTCTTTTCTTTCTTTCTTTTTTTTTTTGAGACAGGATCTCACTTTGTCGCACTTGATAGAGTGCTGTGGTGTCATAGCTCAAAGCAACCTCAACCTTTTGGGATGAAGTGATCCTCTTGCCTCAGCCCCCTGAATAGCTGGGACTATAGGTACCTGCCACAGCACCTGGCTATTTTTAGAGACAGTGTCTCGCTCTTGCTCAGGCAGGTCTCGAACTCCTGAGCTCAAATCCACCCACCTCAGCCTCCCAGAGTGCTAGGATTATAGGTGTAAGCTACAGTGTCTACCCTTAAATGCATTTCTATTCTGAAGCTCCCTGAGATTCCTGTGACCTGGAGCACATAAGCTCCCCTGCCCTAGACCAGACTTCTTGGTCAGGAGTGTCACTGTTACTTCCTATAAAATTCCCTACTTTGCCTTCAGCTTTGCCCTGAAAGAGCACCCAGCCTAATTCTTTCCTGCTGCAGGACGATATGTAGCCGGTGAGGACAATGACCACCACCCAAACATCCCAGGAGGGCTCAAGGAAAACTTGGAGACTTCTGAGTCTCTTTTCTACTTGTTCACCTTCCTCTGTAAAAGTCCCTTTGTCTTTGGTGATCTTTTTTTTGAGACAGACTCTCACCCTGTCACCCTGGGCAGAGTGCCTTGGTGTCATAGCTCACAGCAACCCCAGACTCCTGGGCTCAAGCCATCCTCTTGCCTCAGCCTCCCACACAGGTGGGACTACAGGAGACCACCACAACGCCTGGATAATTTTTCTATTTTTAGTTGACATGGGGTTCTCACTTTTGCTCAGGCTGGTCTCAAACTCCTGAGTTGAGTTCAAGGGATCCACCCAACTCAGCCTCCCAGAGTGCTGGGACTATAGGTATGAGCCATCATGCCTGGCCTTGTCTTTGGTGATCTTAAGGAGCATCCTGTCCTGCAGGTGGAGCAGGACATGACACACCAACAGGTATTGGGCACATGTTGAGTATTCAACAAACAGAGTCAAAAAGAACAAGATTCAGGTTCTCTGCTTCTATAAATGAGACCCTGTGGGCTTTGGAGAGTGGACCCAGGGCACTGGGGACCCCTGAGGGGAACATCAACTGCTGTTACAAAACCTCATCTTCTCCTTCTCTTATTATGGCAGGGAGAGGACCCGGGGTATATGGATTCTGATGCTGCCTCCTCCACCCCCACAGTCCCTGCTTCTCACCAACACATGTCCTCATGTCTGGTGTGGCCATGAAGCCTTCATAGCAGAGGCAGTGGTGACCTCCTGGAATGTTGGTGCACTGGCCCCCATCACAGATGTTAGGGTTCTCTTCACATTCATCCACGTCTGGAGGAGTGGAGGGGGGAGCTGGGCTGCAGATGGGCAGGGACGAAGGGAGAGCCCCGGGGTCTCTCCTGCAAGGTCAGCAGCCTGCCTGGAGCCAGGCCCCCATGTCAGGCAGGAGGTGCCCTGGGTCTGGCTGGCTGTGCCAGGATCCTGGGCTGTGGTGGACTCATGACCAGATTGGGCCTGATGAACACATTCTCTTCCTTGCCCCCTTCCCAGGCAGCGGGAGAGTTGTGCCCACCCACCTGCACACGCCCTGCCATTGGGCATCAGTGAGTAGCCCTTTCCACAGATGCACTGGTAGCTGCCCTTGGTGTTAATACAGTGGGCATCACACCCGCCATTCTGGACATGGCATTCATTAATGTCTGCAGGGGAAGGGGTGGACAGGGAGCACTGGGGCAGGACTGGGGCAGAGCAGGGTCTCTAGGTGCAGGCAGGAAGGGCAGTCTTTACAATTGAGTGGGGGCCTGGGAGCCAGCAGACAGTCACAGCCTTACCCACGCAGCCCTGGTGGTGAGGTGTGGCCTGGAAGCCAGTGTCGCAGGAGCACTGGAAGGCACCAATGACGTTAACACACCGGCCATGGGGACACAGGCCATCACTCAGGGAGCACTCATCAATGTCTGTGGAGGGAGCACATGGTTGGTGGGGCAGAGAGCCAGGGGAAGGACTGGCCTATGCCTATCATCCATCCATGTGACTGTGAGACACACTCAGACACACATGCACACCACCACACAGGCACACACACACACCCAGACACTTGCTTGAAAACACACCCTTACACCCACTCACATGCAAAGACACTCACCCTGTGTGAACACAAGGCACCCAGGTACACACTCACACTCAGGTACAAACAGACCCACTCATAAACACGTCCTTGCAGCCACTCGCAAGTGAACGTATTACCCCGGTAGAAAAACATGTACCCCCAAATACACACTCACACTCAAGTGCACGCTCACAAATACACTTCATACCCACTCACACACAAACACACTTGTCCTTGTGTAAATTCTCATCCACACCAGGGATGTACTCACACCTGCACACTCACATGGACTCACTCAGAAACACACCCTCACACCCACTCACGCAAACATTTGCCCTTGTGCAGACACATTCACAGATACACATACCTGTATGCTCATTCAGACACACAAATACACACTCCCACCACCTTACACAGGCATCCATTCACATACAGAGATGCACATTCACACACAGGTGTGGCCTCAGAGACAAATACATGTGCCCACCATCTCAGTTATACAATCCCCATTCACCAGACAGACATGCACTCACTCACGTTAACACACACTGGCTCACACTCACCCTCACAGGCAGTGCCCTCAGTTGTCAACTTGTGGCCTGGGGGACACTGGCACTTGTAGCTCCCATCTGTGTTGGTGCAGGTGCCTCCCCGGCAGAGCAGCGGGTCCCTGGCACACTCATCCACGTCTGAGCATATGTGTGGAAAGAAAGGGCAGCTGTGAAGATGCTGACAGTACACAGGTGTGATGTGACTTGTGGAAGCTTCTCCCTACCACCTCCTTAGGGCCCTAAACCCGGCAAAAGCCAGGACAGCCTGGATGCCCTGGGCTCAGGTGACTGGGGTCTGAGCTGGGAGAAGCAGGGACCAGTAGCACAAGGATAGAGGCTGGGATTCTCAGAATTTGGTGGTGAGGATGACACTCTTTGAGTCACTGAAGAAGATGCTGAGATGTCCCCCACCCCACTCTGCAGAACACACCAAGAAGCTGAGCCTCAGCCTCACCAGGCACGGGGGCAGTCTCGCCACACCCATTTGCCACCCCCCCCAGCCACACCCATCTCTTTCCCTCCCTCAGGCCCACGCCAGGGCCTTGGCACGTGCTGTTATTTCTCCAGGCTGCTCTTTCAGCTTCTCCTCACCTCATCTACTCCTACTCTTCCCAGCCCCTACAAATGGGGCACATTCCCCCCAAGGGCCATGTTCCCATCAGACCACATGGCCCTTTCAAGTGCTTCTGACAGTGGCAATTTTGCATGTACATTGTATTATTTCTATTTTTTTTGAGGCAGTGTCTCACTCCATCACCTGCCTAGAGTGTAACACAGTGGTCTCATCACAGCTCACTGCAGCCTCAAACTCTTGGGCTCAAGTGATCCTATGCCTCAGCCTCCCGTATCACCTGGCTAGTTTTTCTATTTTTGTAAAGACAGGGGTCTCACTCTTGTTCAGGCTGGTTTTGAACTCCTGGCCTCAAATGATCCTCCCACTTCAACCTCCCAAAGTGCTAGGATTACAGGCCTGAGCTACCATACTCGACTACAATTAGCTTTTCTCTGGGGATTTATCAAGGTCCATCTAGGCCATGAACTCCAAGAAAATGGTGTCCTACACTCCAGCCCTGCAGTGCCCCTAGCTTAGAGGATGCATTTGAAATGTTCATCAAATGAACAAGAACAATGGGGCAAGAGGCCTCTTAGCTGGTGCCATTCCCCAGGCTTCTCTGCAGGGTCCTGTCCTCTTTCCTCTTCCCACACTGCTGTGCCCTCCCTGGGAGACCTCGCCCACCAGCAGTGTGCTGCTCACTCCCATATATCTGTGCTCAGACTCCCTCTCACCTACCTGGTCTGCAGTTTCTTCTCACACCTGCCCCTCCACCCACAGTCACATGGTGACATCCCCACCCTCCCCCTCCACACCCATCCCCACAGTGCACCCATCACGCCCTCAGCCTGAGGTCACCGACCCATGCAGCTTTTCATGAGCATGAAGCCACTCTCAAAGCCAGGGAAACACTTGCATTCAAAGCCACCTGGGGTGTTGACACAGGTGCCCTGGCTGCAGAGGTCAGGGGAGATCTGGCACCCATCGATGTCTGTGGGGAGAGGGTGCACAGGCCAGGGGACCATGTGTGTGGCATGGGGGTGTACAGGCCAGAGGTTCCTGTCTGTACACATAAGGGGGCACAGACCAAGGGACATGGGACGGGATGGGGTCTCCATGTCTGTAGACATGAAGGCCGCACAGAAGTTCCAAGATGCTAAATGGAACTGGGGAAATACAGGGACCTTAAATGAACACCAGACAAAGGCAGAGAATTTCCTCACGGCCTAGAGGCCCCTGGAGGTCACCTATGCCAGCCCCTCCTTTTGCAGTTAGGATCCCTGCAGCCCAGAGAGCAATGACTTGCCCTAGGTCACACAGCACACAAGCAGACACAACAGGTGCCTAAAGAATGGGCCTTGTCTCTATGTCTGATTCAAGTCCCCCATCCCTGTAAGCATTACCCCCTCTCCAAGAGGCAGAGGCAGAGACCCACCTGTGCAGTTCCTTTCTTGGACATCCAGGGCAAAGCCCCCCACACAGGAGCAGCGGAAGCTGCCCACAGAGTTGCGGCAGGTGCCGTGTGTGCAGAGGCCAGGAAACGCCCTGCACTCGTTCACATCTAGAGCACAGGGCATAAACCATCACCAAGACCTCCGATGCCCCAAGCTATAAACCAGGTCCTCCCTGGGCTCTTAGTTCTGAAACATTCCCACATCCCCTACATCCCAACACAAGTCCCACCTCCAGGCTTTTGCCTGTGCTGTGTCCCCTTCCCCAAACCTCACCTTTATAGAACGGATGGCCAGATGGAAAGTCCTGGCTGGCAAAACCCAGCCCTCGGGGACACAGGCTGGTGAACTCTGGGGAGTTGGGCTCTGGGCAGGCCTCACACTCAGCTCCCCACGCAGCCCCAATGGAGCAGCAGCAGACGTCCATCTGGTACTTGCCAGGCAAAGGGGCCCCACAATCGTCCTCGTCCCATTGCAGGAAACATGGCTCCAGCCTCATGTCTGCACAGAGGAACAGTCACCAGGTCCAGTCCTTGCCACACTGACAATAACTGGAGCTGCCTGGGTGTAGACCATGTGCTGAGCATTTAATCCATTAAATCCTCAGAAGAATGTCAAGAAAAAAATACTATCTTATACCCATTTCACAGGCAAAGAAGTAGAAAAAGATTAGTTAACTCGCCCAAGTCCACACAGTTACTAAGAGATAGAATCAGGGTTCAAACCAAGCAAGCTGGCTCTAAATTATGTGCTTAATCCATAAAACTCTCCCTGGACACTCTGACAGTAGCCAAATCCTCCTCAATTCCAGAGATTAAGGTCTAAGACAGGGTTCCAGCCACCTATAGCTCCAGGGCCAGCTGCCCATGTTTCCAAATAAAGTTTTATTGGCACACAGCCATGCCCATTCACTTACATACACTGTGTGGCTGTTTTTGTACTGCAAGGCAATGTTGAGTTATAACAAAAATATATACTATCTCTATTCCTTTATAGAAGAAGTTTGCCAACCCCTGATCTAGAGCAATTTTGCACTCTTTACAAAAGGAACATTCATTTCAGTCTGGCACGGAGGCTCATGCCTGTAATCCTAGCACTCTGAGAGGCCAAGGTGGCTGGATTGCTTGAGTTCAGTAGTTTGAGACCAGCCTGAACAAGAGCAAGACTCTAAAAATAGCTGGGTATTGTGGCAGGCGCCTATAGTCCCAGCTACTCAGGAGGCTGAGGCAAAAGGATTGCTTGAGCCAAGAGTGTGACGTTGCTGTGAGCTATGAAACCATGGCATTCTACCCAGGGTAATAGAGTGAGACTTTGTCTTAAAAAAAAAAAAAAGAAATAACTTAGATTTCAATGGGTTCATTTGAAGATGAATTTCTAGAATATAATACTTCTAGAAAGACAGTTTCTAGGCTGGGCACAGTAGTTCATGCCTGTATTCCCAACACTTTGGGAGGCAGGGATGGGAGGATCACTTGAGGCCAGGAGTTCAAGACCAGCCTGGGCAATATAGCAAGATCCTCGTCTCTACCAAAAATTTAAAAAATTAGCTGGGCATGGTGGCATATGCTTATAGTCCCAGCTACTCAGGAGGCTGAGGCAGGAGGATTGCTTAAGCCCAGGAGTTCAAGGCTGCAGTGAGCTATAATCATGCTATTGCACTTCAGCTTGTGCAACAGAGCAAGACCCTGTCTCAGAAAAAATAAATGAGAAGGGTTATCCAGGCCCATGAGCCTTCTGATTGACAGATACAAATGGGTTGATGGGACTATGGAAGAAAACACTGAGAACATGGACCCTATCTGCTGGACGACAGATGCTTTTGGCCGAGAAATGGCTGGAGAACCTTGTGAGCCTGTCTAAACAAGCACAGGGAAGATGAAGATAAAAGTTCCCACCCAGAGAAGACAGAAAGGACAAATAACCAGAACGAGGGTTCCCAACTAGGAGTGATTCCCCCCAACAGGGGCCACTGAGAGCCATGACAGCCACACCTGGAAGTGGGGTACAACTGTCACCAAGTGGGCAAAGGCCAGTAATGCTGCCAGCCACCCCACTGTGCACAAGACAGCCCTCTACAACACAGAATTCATGAGTCCAAAGTGTTGATAGTACCAAAGTCAAGAAACCCTTGTCTAGGGGAAAAATATTCCAGAATCCTTGAACTTGAGGGTGAGCCATTCCAGGAGATTCCACAGGCAAGGCAAAAATTCTTCCATGTGCATCTTAACACAGACACCAGAGATGCTTGGTCCTCAAACCCAGAGCATAAGCAAACATTGTCAAAACTATTTCTAAGGCTCGGCGCCTATAGCTCAACAGGCTAAGGCACCAGCCACGTACACCTAAGGTGGCGGGTTCGAATCCCCAGCCCGGACCCGCCAAACAATAATGACGGCTGCAACCAAAAAATGGGCGTTGTGGCGGGCGCCTTAGTCCCAGCTACTTGGGAGGCGGAGGCAAGAGACTCGCTTGAGCCCAGGAGTTGGAGGTTGCTGTGAGCTGTAATGCCA